>JABUQX010145289.1:0-17500 GCA_015478945.1 Trachelipus rathkii
GTTTATACTTCGTTCAGTTCGATGGGTGTTGCTCGTTTCGCATTTATCGTGGCTGCTTTCGCGTTTTCGTGCGCCGCTGTGCTACTATTCTTCCTATTCTGTTCGTAGGGTTGTTTCAAGTTCATCCTTTCGATTGAAGATGGTTGGTATATGGATGTGTTTTTAGACTATGACTTATGACTTATTCTGTTTTATCTTCGTTCTTTTTAGGGATTTATACTTTTTGAGGTGTTTTTTTTTTTGAGGTTTGACAAAGTGATTTTTGATTTTTGTGCAGTTGAAGGTATTTATTATTTATTTATAAAATGACTTCAAACAAAAAACTAACTTTAACGACAGTGGTTGGACGTCAAACTGAACCCACAGTTTATCAGGTGGTTGTGTAAAGGACCTGATAGTTCCAAGGCATACTGTAAAGTATGTAAAAAGAACTTTGATCTATCTAACATGGGACGCCAAACCGAAGTTTCACATTCAAGAGGGGAAACTCATTTGAATTTAATCAAAACTCAGCAGGACCAACCATCATTGAAAACCTTTTTCGTTATGTGTTCTAATAATACAAATATTAGTAAAAGTGTGTGCACTGAAAATTATGCCATTCCATCAACTTCTAATCATACTCAACCGATTGTAAATGACCCTGAGTGTTCTATTAATAACCAACCAAAATCAGTTTATCAATCAGTTTCATCTTTTTGCATTAAAGATGATGTTACAGGATCTGAAATACTATGGGCATTAAAGGTGGTGGATGATAAAATGTCTTTAAACTCTTAAGCAGTTAAAGCATTAAATTAATGTTTCCAAATAGTGCGGTAGCTTCAAATTTTAAATGGGGCCGATGAAATGTAAATATGTGATTAACATAGACTTGCTCCCTATTTTTCTAGAAAGGCACAATACCTCCAGCTTTGAAGTGAAGCTCATTCTACCCTTGAATTAAAATTCAAAATATTTTTGGATGGTGATTGTCTTTCTAAGAGACTTGATTAGTTTTTTTTCTATAGTACCTGGGAATCAATGTTATGTGGAATTGTGGCAAATTATTAAATTAGGACTGATATTTTCACATGGAAATGCGATTAACAGTGGAAGGGGTTTTCTATAAATTAAGCAATTTTAGTGGAGAATCTGAAAGAACAGAACATAGTCTGATTTTACAAAGAACAGTGCACAATGCTATAAGTCTCCTTGAAAGTATTCATAAAGTTCCTATCACTCAATAAATGTTGACAAATGTAAGAGCTTCCCATAGATATGAAGAACATCTCAAAGAGTCAAAACAGAACCAAGAAAAAGAGAATAAAAGGTTGAAAAAAGAAAATTATCCATACAGATCTATAAACTTGAAGAGCAGAGAAAGATTTTAAAACTGAAAGCTTTGACAGAAGAATACTATAAAATCAAAAATTCAGATGCTTGAGAAGAAAAGTTAACCTAAATCTCCCCATTTAGAACTTTTGTGATCACAGTGGACGTTATTCACCTAGTCCATTAATGTAAGCTTTTAATTTATTTCCTTTTTGTATAAATAAAACTGTTTACTTTTGGAAAAAATAAAAAAGGAGTGCGTTGGACGGCTATGGGGAAGGTATAGGCTGATTATTAAAAAAAAAAATATATTTTTTTAAATTCATCCATGATGATGAACAGTTTGTAAAGTAAATTTTATATAATTTAATGTATGAACTGAGTAAATAGGCTGCAATAATGATTAATAGATATTTTATACGCCAAAAGTAACGAACACGCTGGTCAGGGAAAATTTGCGGATTTGGTCAGGGAATGTCAGGGAAAGTCAGGGAAATCAAATTCAAAATTTCAGTGTGAACCCTGAATAATAAATAAAACGCATAGAGTAAAAGTACTTTCAAATGCAAGCATATCTAATTATGTCCGAAGACATAAGTATACATACAAACATTTGAAGGCAAAAATAGTATACATGAAATGCAAAGAATATTCAAATACAAGCATATCTGGTTACATCCGAAGATCTAAACATACATCTCGAGGTCAACTGGTGACATACTATCCTATCTTACTGATTTATGGTCTTCTGCCCTTAGGGATTATGGGGAGTCTTGGGTGGTGGCACTCGATATATCAAAGGGCTTTTGATCGAGTATGGCATGCGTCGCTACTCTCTAACCTCCCTTCCTTTGGGTTCCTCCTTCTCTTTGCTTACTCTTGTCAAGTTTTCTCTCTGGTCGCTCCATATCAGCACTCGTTGATGGAGCGACTTCTTCCTCCTTTCCTGTTAATTGTGGTGTTCCTCAAAGGTTCTGTTTATCTCCAACTTTATTCTTACTTTTCATCAACGATCTCCCCAGCTGTACTTCTAACTCTGTTCACTCTTATGCCGATGACTCAACTCTCCATTCTTCCACTCATTTCAAATCTGCTCCCTCTTTTGCATCTATAGAAGTGCCTCTCGTCTTCAGCTTTCCGATTCTATTCTTGCCAGCCTGGTTGGGATTTCCCGGTGGGGGCCACCACAACCTTGTGAAATTCAACTCTTTGAAAACTCAACTGCTGTCTCCTCTTAAAAACACCTCCTAACTTTCCCTATTTTTTCGACGTTTCTAACGTCTCACCTGTTGTTCAACTCATAACATTCTTGGTCTAAACTTACTATTCAAAGTCTCTTGAAACCTCAGCTGATAATGTGGGTTTTGCTAGAAGTTGGTATCCAGAGAGCTGGAGTTTCTTAGTTCAGGGTTTTGGGTTTTTCTTCTTACATTACAATTTATATAAGGGCCTTATTCGCCCTTGTTTGGAGTACTGTTTCTCATATCCTGGGGGGGCTCCGGCTCCCACCTTCTATTAGATAAGTTGAGTCACAAAAACTGAGACTAATTAACTGTCCCCCTACTTTCTAACTCCTCTTGACCTCTATCTCTGCGACATGACGTTTGGCGCACTATCTCTTTCTGTAAATTTTAACGGTAGATGCTCCAGAGGAGTTTGTCCCTCGCATTCCACCTCCATTGCGTCGCCTTCGCCAATACAAGGGGTACCATGCTCTCACTTGGCCAATTTTGCGTGAGCATTGAAGTCAAGACTCGTTCGATTTTGGCGGGTGCCTCCTTCTTTTCCAGCCACTTCTGTTCTGTAGAACTCCTTGCCATCTTCTGTTTTCCAACTATGTTTAATCTTCCTCTCTTTAAAACCCCGTCTGCGCTCACCAGAGAATTTGCACGTTAGGTTTGGGCGCTTTCCTGTATTTTGGCTTCTGTCCTCCTTGAAAGGAGCTCCCAGCCGTGAAGTGGTGGTAATCTGTAAAAAAAAAACACACAAATATTTGTGTACATAAAAATACAAAAATTTTTAAAAGTAAGTATTAAAGTCATAAAATTCAGTTATTCAAAGAAGTTAAAGTAGTACATCGATCAAACCACGTTGAATCCAAGAAGGTCCACTTCAAAGGCGTTTCTAATGTATCCATGATTTCATCCATGCGCACGAAGTAGGTTTTCAAAGCTGTAGTTACGAAAGAAACATTGCGCGACAATGTAAAGGCGAAGTTGCCTGAATTTTGTAGGTCCTTTGTTTGAAAGATTTCTTCATAAATAAAAGGGAGCTGGCACAGAACCATTTAGAATTCGAAAAGGAATCTGAGTTCGTAGTGGAATCCAAAAATGAGTTTCTCCCCATAATCCAATAAAAAGGATGAAAGAAATCCACTAAAAAAGGAGTTTGCTATGTCAAACGATGAATTATATATATATATATATATATATATATATATATATATATATAATCATATATATATATATATATATATATATATATATATATATATATATATATATATATATATATATATATATATATATATATATATATATATATATATTTATTTATATATATATATATGTTTATTTATGTATATATATATATTTATATATATATATGTGTTTTATATATATATGTGTTTTATATATATATATGTATTTAATATATATAATATATAAGTATATATTTATATATATATATATATATATAATATATATATATATATATATATATATATATATATATATGAATATAAGAATTATATAGTAATATAATAATATAATATATATATATATATATATAATATGATGAAGACCATAATCCAAAATTAATTGAAAATGAAAATTGAAGTTCATATTGATAATCTTCGTTTGCTTGAGTCATCTTCTCCGAGTGTTCTGATTGGGAATTTTAGTATTATTGTAGTTTTCTCTTTTTCTTAATTTTGTTTGTTTTTCTTTGGTTATCAGAAGGCGCTGATTGAAGTTCTGGGTGTTTTTCTCCAGGTTCACCAATTATATGGGAAATCTTTGCTAAGTTGGTGAGTTCTTTTGTGAGCAAGTCCCTATATAAGATGATAATGGGGTTTAAAAATCCATATCTTAAATGAGGTATTTATTCAACATAAGTAAAGAAGTACCCTTCTGTTGAGATACTTTTTTTTTCGTAAGTTCGTAAGAATTTTTTGCCAATCGAGATTGAGTTGCGATCTTATCCTGAATTTTACCTCCCTTGCTTGGAAATTGCGTTTTCTTGAAGTTCTGAGAAGAGAGTACTAGAGAGAGTATCTTGAGTGACTTCTATTTCTTCTGATTGATTCAGTATCTCAACAGGGTGGGTTATATATGATTTTCTTTGAACTTGTTAAAATTTTGCTCATACAAATTTTAGCATAAGTATTAACATAAATATAAATTTAAATTTTTTATAAATAGTTATAATTGAGGGTTATATATATATATATATATATATATATATATATATATATATATATATATATATATATATATATATATATATATATATATATATATATATATATATATATATATAAATATATATATATTATATATATATATATATATATATATATATATATATATATATATATATATATATTATATATATATATATATATATATATATATATATATATATAATGTATATATATATTAGCGACAATGTAAGAGAATGAATGGTTTCATATATGAATCATTCACTGTATTCCACATATTCTAACATTTAAATTTCAATAGGCCTACAACACTCGAAAAAGAATTTAGTAATTTTTAATGAAACTTAAATCAAATACGATTCCAATATCCCCGTATTTATAAAACTAACAGCTCAATTTTATTAAAAGCACACAAAATCAGTAATAAATTAATATAATAAATAATGAAAATAGTATTATTGATACCGAAAACTAATAAAATCATTCCATTAAAAACATAAATGGGCTACTCCAAGTATGCAGGACCATGCTGCAGAGTAACCGAGTTAGGTCTGTGACTCAATCGCGTTTTCTCAGACTCTGGTTGAGTCAATAATTTTAAATGAAATTATTAATTAAATAAGTCGTTATAAGAGATGATCAAGTTGGCATTAAATTTATTAATTAGTTAATTGTATGATTTGTTATTAACAATAATATTAATATTATTTCTTGCTAATGCAATTTAAATTGGGATTATTTATAAAAAAAAAATGACTGCTACTGAGTCGTCAGGCACATCCAAAAGTTGCCTAGCCATAGAGAATAAAGACTATTTTTGACTCAGAAAGTAACAATTACTTACCGATCGCCTATTAAAAAGGGGTCAAATTTTGAAATTTAGATGGCATCTTAAAACTATGCTGTTCAAATCATTATATATATATGTATGTATATATATATATATATATATATATATATATATATAATATATATATATATATATATATATATATATATATATATATATATATATATATATATATATATATATATATATACTGTATTCTGTTTTTTATTTTTTTTTGATTCACTAAGACTAAGTAGACGCTGCTGCGATATAAATTGCCAAAATACTGATATATATATATATATATATATATATATATATATATATATATATATATATATATATATATATATATATATATATATATATATATATATATATATATATATATATAATATATATATATATATATATATATATATGAGAAAGAGTGTACTTACTTATACTGTACTCCTTATATTTTTCAGATGTCAGAGTTGGTTGTACCAGCACAATACGTACACGAAACGCCGCGTCACGACACCTCCGTTGAACAAGACTCTGCTCGCTTAACCCTCGAACGAATAAAGCAATTGTCGGATATGCTTTCAAAATACGTACCGTGATCCTGCTCAGCAGTTCATTAAGCATATGTATATTATATAGGGTTGGAAAAAAACCATGGTGTTTTTTTGGTTTTTATGGTTTTTTTATTTGTGATGGTTTAATTTGGTTTTAATGGTTTTAATAGTTTTAAAGGCAAAAATCACTACTGGAAACTGTTATACATATGTGCTAACACCAGATATTTTAAAATTCCTTAATAAATTTCTTTAGATTCTTAAATTTCAAATTTTCTTGATAACTGTAAACTGATATAAAATTATTATTTTTTGAGTTTTGCCTAAACTCATAAAGTAAAAAATAAGAGGGTATATTATAATATATAAACTCTATCTGGAAAAGGTTGCTACTTTATTTATTTTGCAAAAAAATAAAAACGTAAAGAAAGAAAAGTTTATCTAAAATTAACCTGTAATGATATACAAGTGAATTTTCAATTTTTGCATGTGTTGTTTGAATACTAGAATAACCTTATATATATATATATATAAATATATATATATATATATATATATATATATATATATATATATATATATATATATATATATATATATATATATATATATATATATATATATATATATATATATATATATATATATATATATATATATATATAGAGAGAAGAGAAGAAAAACAAAAAAAAAAAGACACAATAGAGGGAGAGGAGAGAGAGGCAGAGAGGAAAGGAAAGGAGAGGAGGAAAGAAGAAGAGAGGAAAGGAGAAGAAGGAAAGAGAAGGAGAGAGAAAAGGAAGGGAAGTTCATTCATCATTAAAGTCAAGCTGAAATTATCATTAAAATTTTTATACAAAACTAATTTCCTGCTTCAAGCTTGTTCCCGACCTATTTCAGTGTTGCTGTGCTGGGATCCGGTTGAAGTACCGCTCAATGTGCTTGTTTGATGAGTTGCGACAATAGTAACACTATTTTATAACCTCAACCCTTTAATCTAATTTTTTCTTTGAGAGATCTGTACCAAGAAGAAGGAGTCACTGCTGACAACAGACTCATCAAATAGAGGTAGCTTTTATGAAATGGAGGAGAATTTACATTTATACAAATGGGCATCAATTCAGGATACTCATTTTCCATAAATTTCATTGCTTTTGAATACTCATCCTCTGGAAGTACTGCGGTCTGATATCTTGGGTTAAAAATATACGCCAATAAGTGAGCTTCTGTTACTGCCTGATGATACCTCCTTTTTACTTTTGCTAAATCTTGTCTGTTGAGTGGTGGATTAAGCTGTTCTAGCTCCATGTTCATATTTTTCCAAATATAAACAGCATCACTTAGTTTACAGTCATTGCCTTCTAGCTTGGTTGATGCTGTGGCCACACACTCCACAAATGAGTTTTATTATAATCTTTTGAAATGTGGCATCGATGGGTAGAAAATGAAATCCTCAAGAGCTCGAAACAAGAATCATGTTTTAAACATGTTAAATTTACAAATATATATATATATATATATATATATATATATATATATATATATATATATATATATATATATATATATATATATACTCTCTATATTTATATTTATATATATATATATGTATATATATATATATATATATATATATATATATATATATATATATATATATATATATATATATATATATATATATATATATATATATATATACATATAATATATAATCATTCCACAATAATGTAAATCGGCAGAAAATTTTTATTTGCCTTTCAGTTACTCTTGATTGAGAGATTTGGGAGAACCATATCAATATGAGTAAAAACCATTCAATAAATATATTTTAAAAATATTTTTTTCATGGTTTTTATAGTTTAAACCATTGGTTTTGTGTGGTTTTGAAACCATGGTTTTGAAACCATCTCCACCCTATATGTATATATATTATATATATATATATATATATATATATATATATAATATATATATATATATATATATATATATATATATATATATATATATATATATTATATATATATATATATATATATATATATATATATATATATATATATATATATATATATATATATATATATATATATATATATATATATATATATATATATATATATATATAAAAACAATAATAATTATAATATATATATAAATCTATAGATAATTACTTTTGTTAACATATTTAAATAAATATTTTACATTTGTTTTGGTTATTTATCAGTTTCAGAAAAAATACCATTATATATATATATATATATATATATATATATATATATATATATATATATATATATATATATATATATATATATATATATATATATATATATATATATATATATATATATATATATATATATATATATATAATATATCAAAACAAGCGGACTACATAATGAAACCAAAGAAATAAGTCTTTCCAAAACAACACAACATAAACATAGCCATAATACAAAAAGCCTACCTACCCGACAACTATCCAGAACCAAAATTATATGGCTAAGATTCCATCTTCACACCCCAAACCTCCAAAAACCACGCTCCACTAACCCTTATCAACAACTTCTTACAAACTACAACGGCATTTAAACGACAACAAAACAAAAACAGTCTTTCACTATATAATGTTAAACAAAAACCACACAATCTAATAAACCTCTACATTCTCCACCACACCTCACCACAATGCCCCAGAAATTACAAACAAAACCTCTCCGAAATCTCTCACCTCCCAAACCTCATAATGGAGGGCGACTTCAACGCTCACCACCCTACATGGTATAACGCCCAAGAAGCAAACCAAGAGGAACCCACATCATAGCCAACCTTGAAAACCTAAACATCCTAAACAACACAAACAGCCACACTAGAAACCCACCTCAAACCAACCAAACATGCACATCACCAGACATAACACTATGTTCACCAAATTTACACACAAAACTCCACTGGTCAACACAAACCTAAACTCCGACCACCTACCCATCATCATAAAATACCAAAATATCAACAAACCAAACTACCCACTCAGAAAAACATACACAAACTACAAAAAAAAGCAGACTGGACACTATTCACCAACCATATAGAAAACAACATACATCCCCTAAATATCACTAACACATCAACACTCAACAAAGCCATACAAAATTTCACTTCTCTAATTCAAAAAGCAGCTAACAAAGCCATCCCCAGAGGATACATAAAAAAATACAACCCTACCCTAACACCTGAAATAGTACATGTAGTTAAAACACGTCTTCAAAGTTTCAAGCTTTAATCAAGACAAATATAAATTATATAAATATTGAATGATTTTACATAACATAAGAATTTATTATTAATCCGCGGTGCTCATTATCTATTAATATCTATATTCCTTATACACGCCCCCATGATTTTCAAATCATCACACTATTTTTCTCAAACCTTTATATGCCTCGGGATTCCCCTTACATCTATATTAAATTTAGAATTTATTCTTATTTCCTTTCCTTTCATCCATCTCGTTGTACACTTATTTTGCCAAGGTCTTACCCACACCTCCTCTCCAATTTTGAACCTTGAACCGCTTCTACCAGAATCCACAGACTTCATTCTTTCAAGTGGATGCCCCCATCTATATTTGAAAATAGACCTATGAGGGACGCTCTTATCTTCTAATCCATTCTTTGGCGACATATTGTACCAAAACGTCGCCTCCTCCGGGGTAATTCCCCCCCTTTCTGCCATTCTCTTGATCGTCCTGTGATTTCTCTCTACTATTGCATTGCCACTTGCTCTGTTTGCTGCTCTAAAGACCCGTTCAATATTCCATTTTTTACACAACCTCTCTACATCAGTTGATCTGAACGCCGTACCGTTATCCATCAAAAGTTGTTTCATTGGCCCCCTTTCCACAAGCACTTCCTCCAACTTCCTAATGATTTCTCTTGCCGTCTCATTATTCAAAACTTTCCAAATTGCTAATCTGCTCGGTCCGCAATCAACAATTGACAGGTAGTGCTTCCCTTTGTAATGCGTGACGTCGATCGCCACCCTCCACCAATTCCTGCTTACTCCTAATTCCCCTTTCCCGAACCTTACTGGCGCAGGATCTATTGATTGGCACGCTTTGCAATCCTTCACGCATTTCTCCACCACTTTCCTCGTGGCTTCCGGTACAACCATCTTCGTCAGATACAAGGTTCTATTCACCCCAAAATGATGTTTTTCATGCAAATCCTTAACTTCCTTTTCGATACTCGCGACAGCAGCAATTTCCTCTTCCCTCTGCTCTCCTTCTTCGAAAATTCCCATCCAAGATTTCCTGACTCTGGTTAAACTATCAGCTTTATTCATCTCTGATCTTACAAACTTTACACTCACTGATAACCCGAACTCTATTATCAGCTGACTCAGAACCCCCAATCTTCTCTTGATTAGCATTTCCGCTGCGCCTCTTGTTTTCACCCTTCTTTCCATCGTAATTGCTGAACCTAACCAATTGACTACTGTCGTCGAATCTGTTTTAATTTCCAGCTCTTTCAGACCCCACTTTAATGCCAAATTCACTCCTCTAATAACCGCTTCTAATTCTGCAACGTTAATGCGACCCACGTCGTTCTTCTTTCTGATCCACGATCCGTCTTCAACAATCTTTCCCCCAATTTCCAACGCCGCCCCTATAGCCAGATTGCTTGCATCACACCATACTACTCCCTTATCTTCATCCGAAACCCTCCAAAAACCCTTTACTGGGTCTCTTTCCTTCACTTCCTCTAACATTTCCTTTAATACTCGAATGACCTTATCATCGACCAAATCATTCCAACTCTTTCCTTCCACATGTCTTTTCAAATAGCTTGTAGCTACCCTTAACCAACCTACAACCGGGTAATGTCCCACCAATTTACCACAAATTGAAAATACTTCTCTTCTTGAAAGATCCCCTTCCTTTAGGTCTGGTAATTCGCCACCTCTTCTAAACTCTAATTTCCCTTCTTTATTTTTTATTATTTTTAATCCTAACACTCTGTTATCCACAAGACCTTCTACTGGTTTCGTCACCAATCCATAGCTTGCTAAATATATGACTACATCTTCCGCTCCTACGATGTCTTCATTCACAATTATGTCATCGATGTAATGGCTGGTCGCTTCTCTTATTCTTTCATCCTGTGCCAAAACCTCTCTCAAAATTCTCATCATTATTCTTGGAGCGCAATTTATTCCGAAACCCAATCTAGTTAAGTAATACATCTCTCCTTTAAACTTCACCACCTGATATTTCCAAAGCCTTTTGTCTACCCTCAACTGCAGGTACGCCGCTTTCAAATCCACCAGCTTGATTTTCCCTTTTTTTCTCCTCCAAACCCTCAGAGTTTCATCACATGCGACTATCTCATCTCCAGTATGGCATTCTATATGATCGTTTAACTTCCTGAAGTCCAACACTGGCCTTATTTTTCCTTTAGACTCTTGGTTCACTGCCATCATTGGAATCACATTCTTTCCCTCCTTCTCACCCTGTTCCACTTTCTTTAAAATACCTTCTGAAATCCATCTCTCGACTTCAGTATTAAACTTCTCTTTTATATCTCCCTTCATTGTTCCCTCATAACACTCCACAGAGTTCCTCCAATCCGGACTCCTGCCTTCTTTCCATTTCCACCGCACTTCCCAATAATTCCCATCAAAATACGCATCAAAGTCCTTATCTTCTATTTTCAAAGTTTTCTTCCCTTTTACCGCCGCAACCCGAATATCCTTCCGCTCCTCCTTCTCAATACCAAATCTTACTCCATCTCTCTTCAATTCGACGCCCCCAAGTTGGAATATAATATCTAGTCCTAAGATCATATCCACACCATTTATTAACTCTTCAGTCAATACTACTTCCTTCTTCTCAATTTCTTTCCCCCTTATCGCTACCTTTACTTTTCCCCTTTTCACGGCTATTTTTCTTCCATCGAAAGCGGTTACTCGACTTATTCCCTCTATTTCATTGCAACAATCTTCCTTCACCACAGAAAGAGAACATCCCGAATCCACTAGGGCCTTTCCCCTTCTTCCATTTAATAATATTTTTATAATAAATAATTCTTCGGAATTTCCTCTCAATGCTCCGACGAGTCCGCCTCCGAAGCAGCGAGCCCGCCGTTCTCGTTTCCCATCTCCTCACATTCTATCGCAAAATGACCTTTTTTGCCACAATTCCAGCATTGAAATTTTCCTTTACAATGTTTCCTCAAATGTGGCCCTCCGCATGAGAAACATTTAATCGGAGCTCTTGAATATTTTTGAAAGATTCTTGCTCCTCCTTCGCCTTTAGCCGCCGCAATAAAAGTCTCATTTTCTACTGTTAGCAACGCTCGCGCCTTTGATAATATTTTCCCAAATTCCAAATCTTCTATTTCAGGCATTGCTCGTAACTCTTTTCCGACTGACGTTGGCATCCCGTAAACAAATGCTCTTCGTAGCACCATTTCATCCTTTATTTTGGCTATTGAGGCTAACCTCCTCAGCTCGGTTACATATACATCGACCGGCTCTCCTTCCCATTTTTTATTGCAAAGCTCACAATACGCGCTAAATGCGTTCATGCCAAAGACCTCCCTCAAACGAGCCTTGATGCTGTTCGAATTTTTCTGATCTCCTTCATCCATTTGAAGAAAAACAGCCAAAGCATTCCCTTCTAAAAATAGCGTAATGAACGCTGCTTCGTCCTTCACGTTGTTAATCCTTGCTACCATGGACACCTTTGTTAACCAAGCCTCTACGTCTTCGCTACCATCATAAGACTTCACCATTTTGGAGAGCTTTATCCCTTCTGATCTATCCATTCTTTTTATTCTTCTGGCTCGGATAGCTTGTTGTTAAAACACGTGAAAATGAGAGTTATGAAGAATTTCAAAGATTTTAGATAGAATACAAGTGAGAGCTATAGGGCGATAGTTTGAAGGATCAGAGCGGCTACCTTTTTTCGGGATGGGTTGGACATATGCGCGCTTCCAGCACTGAGGAAAAGTATTAGTATTAAGACATAGAGAGTAGAGTTGAACGAGGACAGGCGCCAGCTCAGAAGTACACTCCCTCAAAACACGGGGAGGAATGCCATCCGGGCCACTAGCCTTCATGGCGTTCATAGATCTCAGGATCTCATGCACACGATCATGTGTAATTATAGGTAAAGACATGGGAAGCCTGACAGGAGGAGGAGGGATGCCAGAATCGTCCAGGGTAGAATTAGATGAAAAAAGGAGGCCGAAGAGATTGGCCTTTTCAGAAGGAGAGTTAGCAACAGAACCGTCCGAGCGAATAAGGGGAGGAAAGGCAGATTTACAAAAGTTGTTAGAGATGTTTTTTGCAATAGGCCAGAAATTTTTGTCAATAGGAGAACCAAGCAGGTTGTCGCACTTTCTTTAAGTGAAAGTACGCTTAGCCTGACGAATAATATCCCTGCAACTATTCGGAGCAGAATGAAAATTAGTAAGAATAATGGGAGAATGAGAGTATTTCCATGCCCGATACGCAATGTTTCTCTCCTGAATGGCGCGAGAACAAGCTCCATCGAACCATGGATTTTGGGGAGAAAAAGATTTAGTTGGAGCTGGAACGATATTGAAGCGTGTGTAAGAATAAATGGTGCCAAAAGTGATTGGTTTAATATTAATAGCAGAGTGAGGCAGGGATGTGTTATGTCTCCTTGGTTATTCAATTTGTATATGGATGGGGTTATGAAAGAATTAGAGGTGGGGTGGCAGGAAATGGTGTTAGAATGATGGAGAGTGGAGGATGCCCTACCTATTATATGCGGATGATTTGGTTCTGTGTGGTGAATCTGAAGAGAGTTTGAGAGGATTGGTAGAGAGATTTGGTAGGGGGTGTGTAAAGGGAGGGGTTTGAAAGTAAACGTAGGTAAGAGCAAGATTATGGTTGTGAGTGAGGATAGTCCTCGGTGTGAAGTTATGTTAGATGGTGAACAGCTGGAAAAAGTGTCTGAGTTTAAATATTTAAGATAAATGTTGGATGAAAAGGGAATGAATGATGCAGAGTGTAGTAGGAAAGTTGTGAATGGCAGGAAGGTGGCTGATGCAATTAAATCGTTGGTGGATGTAAAGGGACTAAGTCTTGAGTGTGCTAGGGTCTTACATGAGGGTATGTTGCTACCTGTGTTAATGTATAGTAGTGATACTATGGTCTGGAATAAGAGGTATTGATCTAAAGTACAATGTGTTCAGATGGACAATCTTAGGGGTGTGTTAGGTGTGAGAAGAATTGATAAAATTGAGGAATGAACGTATTAGAGAGTTGTGTGGTGTGAAGAAAAGGGTAAATGAGAGAATAAATGAAAGTACGTTGAGATAGTTTGGTCATGTGGAAAGGATGGAAGATAGTCGGTTGGTTAAACGGATGTATAGTGGTGAGTGTGTTGGGAATCGACCGGCTGGGAGACCGAAGAAAAAGTGGATTGAGTCAGTAAAGGAATGCCTGGAGGAGAGAAATGTGAGTTTGGCAGAGGCAAGAAGAAAGGTGCATGATAGGAGTGAATGGCGGGGTTTTGCGAGGGTGTATGGTTGTAGCTCACCTGGGCCAAGGGATGAATCCCACATTGACGAGAAGCCATAGTGAGGGTCCGTCGTGGTCCGTGAAGCTCTAGGGTGGATTTCCTGACTGCGACGAGTTCTCACAAAAAGGTATAAAGGGGGCGGTAAGGTTGAGCTTTCTTTTCGACTTGCTTCATATTCTTCTACTACTTTTCTGTTTCCGGTGCATGTTATGCAACTTACCCACCTTACACCCCAGTTTTGGGGAGAGAAGGTGGGTGATAATATATATATATATATATATATATATATATATATATATATATATATATATATATATAACTATTCTTATATATATATATATATATATATATATATATATATATATATACGATATATATATATATATATATATATATATATATGAAGTTTTTATAAAGTGCTTGTACTTAATACCATGTACTTGTGCTTGAACAAATTCTAGAGTATTGTATTTGACAAAATGTACTTGAACCCAAGCCTGATATATATATATATATATATATATATATATATATATATATATATATATATATATATATATATATATATATATATATATATATATATATATATATATATATGTATATATATATATATATATATATATATATATATATATATAAAGTTATATATATATGCGTGTGTAAGGAAAATATAAAGCATTTGTAAACATAACAATTTTATAAATTAAAAAATATCACATTTCAATTAAAACACTATATATTAGATTATGATTAAACTTCATTGTAAATTCAGAGATCGCATTTGCATTAGTATAACACTGAGCAACTCAGGTACAACTACTCAAAAATTATATATATATATATAATATATATATATATATATATATATAATAGTTACATATATATATAAAAATGAGAAGAACATATAAAAATACAAAAAATATATATATATATATATATATATATATATATATATATATATATATATATATATATATATATATATATATATATATATATATATATATATATATATATATATATATATATATATATATATATATATATATATATATATTGAAGCTGGGTGCTTAGGACCGCTTCTTTAAGGTTGATTGAGAAGTTAATGTTCTTACAATTTTTATTTTCCTACTTCTATTTTACAAGTGAGGGTTGGACCTTGTCCTAAAAAAACAAAAACAAAGAATTAGGACAGGGTGAACCTAGTTATTACTATTCCACATATGAATCATATTCTGCAGAAGAATTTCTACAGAACATGAAGCTTATGTGGAGTAGTAGTACAATTGATTGTTAGTTTGAGAGAGGCTGTTTTATGTATATGCATACACAGGCAGAAAAAGGTTTCTCCCCGATATACATTCGCATAAAGCAGCCTTACATTTGATATGAGTCTCACACCGTACAAAAAATCATTAGTTTGGGAGGAGCTGTTTTATGTATATGCATATACAGGCAGAAAAAGGTTTCTCCCCGATATACATTCGCATAAAGCAGCATTACATTTGGTATGAGTCTTACACAGTACAAAAGATTATTAGTTTGGGGCTGTTTTATGTATATGCATATACAGGCAGAAAAAGGTTTCTCCCCGATATACATTCGCATAAAGCAGCATTACATTTGGTATGAGTCTTACACAGTACAAAAGATTATTAGTTTGAGAGAAGCTGTTTTATGTATATGCATATACAGGCAGAAAGAGGTTTCTCCCCGATATACATTCGCATAAAGCAGCCTTACATTTGGTATGAGACTCACACAGACACATATATTAAAAAATTGCCTATGTTGTTGTAACTTCTTTGACGAGAGAGAGAGAGAGAGAGAGAGAGAGAGAGAGAGAGAGAGAGAGAGAGAGAGGAGAGAGAGAGAGATTTTGGGCTGTTCACCTCTGCGCTACTATTACCCAGCTTGGCCTCTCTCTAAACTGCTATGTAACGCGCACGCCCGCTAGGGTTAGGTATAGTAAATACCGATCTATGCGACCTCTATTTACTATACTGATGTTAAATTATATTAAAAAGTTCCTAAATCTAACATTTTTGGGTTGTTCACCTCTGCTCTACTATTACCCAGCTTAGCCTCTCTCTAAACTGCTATGTAACGCGCACGCCCGCTAGGGTTAGGTATAGTAAATACCGATCTATGCGACCTCTATTTACTATACTGATGTTAAATTATATTAAAAAGTTCCTAAATCTAACATTTTTGGGTTGTTCACCTCTGCTCTACTATTACCCAGCTTGGCCCCTCTCCAAACTGCTATGTAACGCAAACGTCCACTAGGGTAAGATATGTGTGGAAATAACGGCCTATCCCAGAGCTGTTATTTCCCACATATTTAAAATTACATGCAACTCTAAATATCCACCTAGTTTTCTCTTTACTCTAGCCTCTGACCGCTAAGTTAGGCTAATTGCTTGAACGCTACCTAAGCCTACCGCAAATTTTCACTGGCATGCATGAACACTTCACTTTGTTTTCCTACTGGATTTTAGGCATTCTTTTTGATACGCTATTCAATCTGATGCGTTTTCATTGCAACCAATTTCTAACCTCAGCTTTAGGCTCCACCGACTAATCTAGGTTCGCCTAACTTTGGTCTATTTACCCTAAAATAATGTACTTAATAGGCTGCCCTTTTTCTAAACTCACCTTGGTTCTGGGTTTAATTATATAATTAACATCAATTTGCTCGTATTTTAATATAATGTTGTAATTTTGCTATTATTTTATATTAATTCTCTAGAAGGAAGTTACATGCTGTTGCAATTTTGGAAAAGTGATAA
>JABUQX010145289.1:22500-27500 GCA_015478945.1 Trachelipus rathkii
AATACGTTTTCAGACGCCTTAATGTCGAAAAGGTTCTTTCTACTGTTGCGGTGGATACAGGCAATACTGCTAAGATATTCAGGAGAGTAGCAATGTTAGGAAACCTCCTCTTGTCACACAGCCAAAGCACCGATCGCAGTTTTTGGTTTTTCATTTTCTAACAACCATTTACGCTGCCAGAGACACCACTCTCCTTTTAGTGTATCCTCGTGAGGGTCTGGAAGGTCGTCTTTATAAAAGAGGATGCTTTTTCAATATGCTTATAAGGTACATTGCACTTTTCTGGTAAAATATACTGAAGTGAAATGATAGTGGTTTCATGCGAGAGAAATCGATCAGTCAACGAAGAAATCAGATCATCAATAAACGGAATAAAAACCGAGATGCGGTAATATGATTCGGGATCTGATGTAGGAACATTACAACGATGTTTCTGGAACTTCTTAGTTCTTGGAATTGTTATTTCAATACCTAAGCTGTCGCTTACATTTTTAGCTTGTGTGAATATGGTTTTAAACTTTGTGTCTGCATTTTGTCTATCTTTTTCGAGAAGTTGAATAATGTCTTTCACTAAGTTTATTGCAATGACAATGTCCAAATGGACACTCTGTAACTGTTTTGACAAGGTGTAGGTTATTCCAAGAAATTTACTTAAAACGTATAATGTTATTATAAAATTCAAATTACTGACTGAATTTAACAACGAAGTAGCTTTCTGTGATAATTCACCAGGCCATCTTTTATTTCTTCCAATGACGCAAGTATTGGCTCAAGAGTCTCTTTAAAAAGGAAAACCGCTTCATGCCGTTCACACTATCTGGTCTCGCACATCTTTTTGATCCTCTTGTTATTTTGGTTACTAGAAAACTCTTTTATTTTATCTTCCAGAAGTTTGTGCGCTTTGGACTCGATCGAAAAAAAGTGCATATTTCAGAGATGAATCCTAAGACGTTTCGAATTGCCTGAATTTTAGAAGAGTCTGAGAGACAGATTTAAACAATGTGCTACAAAATGTGTGTATAGAGCTTTATTCCGAATAACAGATTGCACTCCTCGGAATTTGCCTCTCATGGTAGAGGCTCCATCATATCCTTTGCCTCTTAAATTTTCGAGTTTTAAACCAAGATAGCCAAGTCTCTCCAAAATTACATTTGCCAATGCTTTCCCTGAGATATCATAAACCGGAACAAATGATAAAAAATCCTCTCTTAAAGTAAAAGGAATATCACCTCCATCACCACCAATCGCGTACCTTACACAAAGTGAAAACTGTTCTGTTTGAGAAATATCCGTTGTTTCATCAGCTAATACTGAAAAAAAATTTGTTTTTATTAACTTCTTCCACTATTTTCCTTTGCATAAGCTGACTAAATGACTGTATGATTTCATTCTGTATCATCGGACTCGTATACATTGAGTTTTTGGACGATAGAAGTAAGTGGTTCTTCAAAACCTGGTCACCTCCATTTGCTCGAAACCTAAGAAGACTTCTAAAATTTCCGTCATTTTCAGCTGGAGTTGATAATTCATCCAGAGTCACTTGAGCCCCTTAATGCAAGACCTTGCTGGCCACATAAACGTATAGTTTCAATTATTGATACAAGTTTTTCTCTATTTTCCTTCACATTTTTCTTATTTTGAGTGTCCAGTTGTTTGTCTATGCTTTCGATTTTTTTTCTGAATAAGAGCTTCAATATTATCTTATATATATATATATATATTTTTTTTATATATAAATTAATATATATATATATATATATATATATATATATATATATATATATATATATATATATATATATATATATATACTATATATATATATATATATATATATATATATATATATATATATATATATATATATATATATATATATATAGTTTATTTTTATTATTCCCAGATAAGGCAATTTTCCGCCCCTTTTTTCACGCACTGGGTGAAATATTACTGACGTTTATTTAAGTCAGGGGTGGCCAACCTTTTGCATACCATGCGCCAATTTTTTCACAAACGAGTTCAGATATACATATATATATATATATATATATATATATATATATATATATATATATATATATATATATATATATATATATATATATATATATATATATATATATATATATATATATATATATATATATATATATATATATATATAGGGTTAGTCTTGCTAAATTTTTTGCTTTTTTAAGAGAAAGCACCCTATGAAGGATGGTAAATTTGAGAAATCCATATTTTGAAATGATGTTTTATCAACACTTAAGTAAAATATGCATTGAAAGTATAAAAATAACAAAAGTCCATTCTGTTGAGATACTCTCTCTTCGTAGGCGAATTGGTAGTCACAGCCTTTTCCAGCGCGTTTTCCACAATTGCCTCCGACTCTTCGTTTCGCGAAAATTTGTGATCGGAATTCAAGTCGCAGCCTTTTCCTTGAAATTTATCTCTCTTGCCGGGAGGATTTCTGGAGAGAGAGTATCTTGAGTGAATTTATTTCTTCTGATTCTTATTGTTAATTTAATCTGACTCTGTATCTGACTGAAGAGTATCTCAAAAGGACGAGTTTATATATATTTTCACTTTGACTTATGCTAAAATTTTGCTCGCGCAAATCTTAGCATAAGTACGAACATAAATTAAAATTTTTACAAAGTTAATGGAGTGCTACATTACTTCCTGCGCTAAACACGGAGTGAGAAAGTATGTTATAATAATTATACAAGAAATAATAACTAAAATACATAGTTATACTTTCAAATGCAAACATATCTAATTATGTCCGAAGACATAAGTAGACATATAAACATTTGAAGGCAAAAATAATATACAAGAAATGTAAATATTCAAATACGAGCATAACTGGTTACATCCGAAGATCTAAACATATATACAAATATTTGAATACATAAAAAAAATACAATAATAATGTTATATATACAGAAAATAAAAGGGGCATTTAAACATAAGCATATTTGGTTATATCCGTTAGATATAAACAAACATACAAACATTTAAATACAAAAATATTTATACATAATTATGGATATGAAACAATTAAATTATTCACAAGTTAATTAAATAGGCCACATCGATCGAACCGTTGAATCTATGGAAGGTCTTAGTATAAGGCGTTTCTAATGTATCCATGATTTGATCAATGCACACGTAAATAGTTTTCAAAGCTGTAGTTACGAGAAACATTGCTTGACATATGTAGAGACGAAGTTGCTTGAAATGTAGGTCCTTTATTTGAAAAATTTCTTCATACATAAAAGGGAGCGGTCACAGAACCATTTAGAATCAGAGTTCGTAGTGGAATCCAAAAATGAGTTTCTGCCCATAATCCAAACTTAAAATGATGAAAGAAATCCATACCGTAAAGGAAGTTACATATGTAGAGGCGAAGTTGCTTGAAATTTAGGTCCTTTATTTGAAAAAAATTTCTTCATACATAAAAGGGAGAGGTCACAGAACCATTTAGAATTCGAAAAGGAATCAGAGTTCGTAGTGGAATCCAAAAATGAGTTTCTGCCCATAATCCAAACTTAAATGATGAAAGAAATCCATGCCGAAAAGGAAGTTTGCTATGTCTGACAATGAATCCTCGAACTGTGAGAGTTGTGAAAAGATGAAGACCATAATCCAAAATTAGAAATGAAAATTGAAGTCCAGTATCGATAATGTTTGTTTGCTTGAGTCATTTTCTCCGAGTGTTCTAATTGGGAATTTTAATATTTTAGTTTTTTCTTTTTCTTCATTTTGTGTTTTTTTTTTTTAGAAGGCGTTGATTGAAGTTCTGGGTGTTCTACTCTGGGTTCACCAATTATATAGGGTTAAGCTTGCTAAGTTGGTGGCTTATTTTATGAGCAAGCACCCTATATAAGAGGTTGGTAATTTAGAAATCCATATTTGAAATGATGTTTTTATTCAACATAAGTAAAATATGCAATTAAAGTATAAAAGTAACAAAAGTCCCTTCTGTTGAGATACTCTCTTCGTAGGCGAATTGGTAGTCACAGCCTTTTCCAGCGCGTTTTCCACAATTGCCTCTGACTCTTCGTTTAGCGAAAATTTGTGATCGAAATTCAAGTCGCAGCCCTTTCCTTGAAATTTATCTCTCTTGCCGGGAGGATTTCTGGAGAGAGTATCTTGAGTGAATTTATTTCTTCTGATTCTTATTGTTAATTTAATCTGACTCTGTATCTGACTGAAGAGTATCTCAAAAGGACGAGTTTATATATATTTTCACTTTGACTTATGCTAAAATTTTGCTCGCGCAAATCTTAGCATAAGTACGAACATAAATTAAAATTTTTACAAAGTTATAATGGAGTGCTACATATATATATATATATATATATATAATAAATAAAAAATTATATATATATATATATATATATATATATATATATATATATATATATATATATATATATATATATATATATATATATATATATATAATATATATATATATATATATATATATATATATATATATATATATATATATATATATATATATATATATATATATATATATATATATATATATATATATATATATATATAATAAAAACAATATATATTTATCTAATTTTATCAAATTACTACATATATATATATATATATATATATATATATATAAAGAAATCACAGAATATATGATTTCTCTATTAATTATATTTTTAGAATTCTTTGATTTAAAAAATACAGCACTAATTTCTAATATGCCTACTTATGAAAAAAATAAAAATCATATAATTTAAGAAATATGAGAGAACACTACCTCACTATCACTGATAAACACAAAATTTCAACTGATGATCATTGACGATGTTTTATTACATGGTAATTTAAAATCATGTTTCAAATATGAGTTTTGACGGGAAAATATATTGAATATGAGAGTCGACGATACAAAAAAATGCTTAAACATTACGATATTTGTTACATACTTCTTTATATCTTGCCAGATTTAACAAATTTCTGGA
>JABUQX010145290.1:0-27500 GCA_015478945.1 Trachelipus rathkii
CAGTGTGCTTCGTTCAGCTGGAATTTGGGTGTTTATCGTTTTCGCATTTATCGTAGAAACGCTTTCGCATTTTCATTATACTCCAATGGGTAGAAAATGAATTTCCAAGAGCTCGAAACAAGAATCGTG
This sequence comes from Trachelipus rathkii, assembly GCA_015478945.1. NCBI lineage: Eukaryota > Metazoa > Arthropoda > Malacostraca > Isopoda > Trachelipodidae > Trachelipus > Trachelipus rathkii. The sequence goes on from JABUQX010145290.1 coordinate 130, forward strand.
TTTTAAGCGTTAAATTTACAATATATACATATATATATATATATATATATATATATATATATATATATATATATATATATATATATATATATATATATATATATATATATATATATATATATATATATATATATTAATCATTCTAACAATTGAATCAAATCAACACAAAATTTTTTATTGCCTTTCCAGTTACTCTTCAATTGAAAAATTGAGAAAACCATATCAACTCTAAAAATAATAAATATATCTTTTTAAATATTTTATGCATGTTTTTTTATGGTTTAAACCATTGGTTTTTTTATGTGGTTTAAAACATGGTTTAAACCAATGGTTTAAACCAAATAGTTTAAACCATCCCACCCTATATATATATATATATATATATATATATATATATATATATATATATATATATATATATATATATATATATATATATTTATGTATATATTCTCGGTATATATATATATATATATATATATATGGGAAAGTTCTATATTTGAATCAGTTCCTTATTTTCTGAAAAAATTTTTAGTTCAAAAAAATTTTTAAGTTCAAGAAAAGTTAAGTTAAGTTAAGTTTTTAAAGAAAAATTCTTTATTGGCAAGGCTTCTGGGATTATGCTTGGAAGCAGCACTGAAATTACTATTAAAGCAACAACAACTTTATGAACTTAAGAATTTTTTGAACAGAAATTTTTCAGAAAATATGAACTGATTCAAATATGGAACAATATATATATATATATATGTATATGTAATAACTATAACTATATATATCTTCAATATATATATATGTATATATATATATATATATATATATATATATATATATATATATGTATATGTATAATAATATATATATATATTATATATATATATATATATATGTATATATATAATAATAACATATATATAATATATATATATATATATATATATATATATGTATATATATATATATATATATATATATATATATATGTGGTATACCTATATATATATATATATATATATATCTATATATATAATATATATCTATATAATATATATATATATATATATATACATGTGGGATATATATAGATATATATATCTATATATATATATAATATATATATATATATATATATATATATATATATATATATATATATATATATATATATATATATATATATATATATAATATATATATATAAATATATATATATATATATATATATATATATAATAATAATATAATAATAATATAATAATATATATATATATATATATATATATATATATATATAATATATAAAATATATATATATATATATATATATATATATATAATAATAATAATATATATATATATATAATAATAATAATAATAATATATATATATGTAATAATATATATAAAAATGTGATATAAAAATATAAAAAACTATTTTAACTGTTAAGTTTATTATATATATATATAAATAATATATATATATATATATATATATATATATGCTCATATATATAATATATATATATCCATTGTATATATATATATATATGTATATATATATATATATATATATATATATATATATATATATATATATATATATATGAAACCAAAGGTATAGCACAGGACTCCACATATTTTCTGAAAAATTCTAAGTCCAAAATCAATATATCGATATGTATATATAATAATAATATATAATATATAATAATAATATAATATATTATATATATAATAGTATTATATCAATACTATACACATATTATATTGATTTTTATACCTGAATTCTACAAAATATGAATCCTGTCTTTATACCTTTATATATACCTATATATATATATATATATATCAATATATATATATATATATATATACCTATATATAATATATATATATATATATATATATATATACCTATATATATATATATATATATTTACTATGCTTATATATATACACATTATATATATATATATATATATATATATATATATATATATATATATATATATATATATATATATATATATATATATATATAATCAATAAGGAGGTAAAAAAAAAAATTAGCTTTTTTGGGGATAAAAAAACTTCCCCCAACCCCCTTTTTTTTTTTTTTTTTTTTTTTCGGGCCGTGGTTGCTGAACTATGCCAACAACATATAGTACTATGAATCTGCTACAAAGTGACTAGTTTCTAGAGAAAAAAATCTGACCCTCTTGAATACTTTTTTACATGTATTGCAAATTGCCTACAATTCTATATGTATTATATTTTTAAAATTTTTTTTTTCCATTGATGCTACATATTGGTAGTGCTTTTAAATTATAATATCAGTTTTCATATTAATTCACTGGTTTTCTGTATATAACAGATTTTTTTTTACCCCCACTAATTTGACACCAAAGGGGTAAAAAAAAAACATTTTTTTTTACCCCAATTGTTTAAAATTTGTGGGGGTAATAAAAAAACAGTTATATATATACAGAAAACCAGTGGATTAATATGAAAATTGTTATTATTTCCTTATATTTTTTACCCTCACATAAAAAAAATTGAAATATAAAATATTGAAATATTAAATTTTCATATTTATAATAAAATATTTTCAAAAAATAAAAAAAAATGCCAAGGACTTACATACCAAAAGAGATGTGAGATTTCATTTGAATCTGTTATAAAGAGTCGAGGTTGACCTAGTATGACATCTGCAGTAACCTCCAAACACCCTCGTGTCCCAATGAGTAGCTATTTTAACTGATAAGGAATTTAAGAAGGTCGAAGAGGAATTAAAGAAAACTTAACCAAAGAAAAGAAAATTGCAGAAAACATCATCACCACAAGAGTCATCCTCAGAAGAGAGCGATTCCAGCCTGAGTAGTGGAGAATTGTCAGGAATTGAGGAATCAAACCTCAAATTGACTGTCAAGAAATCACTTGCTCGTAGGAAAGTTTCAAAGAACATACCAAAATTAAAAGATATTGAAGTCGGTGAGTTTTATGCGGTTCGATACGATCAACCATTAAAATATTACTGGGGTAAAATATTAAAAACAATTTACAAATGATGAGGAAACAGAGCCTGTAAAGGTGGAAATGAAATACCTAAAAAATGAAGTGTTATCCAGCATTGCAGAAAACATACAGTGGGATTGGCCCAAAAATGATATAGATATAATTCCTGTAACCAACATTTTAATTGGACCTGTGACTCCATTACTTGAACAAAAAGGAAGGGGAAAACCCCTATTTTACTTTAAGGAAGAGGAAGAGGCCCTTTACAAACTGAGTTAATGCGAGTCAATGGTGTTCCATCACCAAAAAAGAAATAAATTTCATGTTGCATCACCCCACATGTACAAAGTATTAATTTTAAGCTATAATTTAGTTTTATTTTAAAAAAAAGAAGAGGAATTTTTGCTTTATTTGGACCAAAAATAATTAAATATTGAAAAGGAACAAGATTATTAATTAAAAGTTAAGTTTTATTTCTTTAATATTGAATTAACTTAAAAAATTTTTTTTACCCCATTTAAATTTTTTTTTACCCCATTGGTGGGGGTAAAAAAAAATCCTATTTTTTGCTAATAACTTCTAACATAAGCAATAATTTGTTTTAAAGCATATACCATTTTATTCCCACTATATACCATAACATTATGAATAACTAACTTTTGGTCCAAGTTCAATATTCTAAACGTGAGGTCAAAGTTTGTTGTTTTTTTTTTTTTTACCCCCATTTAGTATATATATATATATATATATATATATATATATATATATATATATATATATATATATATATATATATATATATATATATATATATATATATATTTATACATTTATATATATATATACGGTATAGCAACCATATATATATATATATATATGAGTATATATATATATATATATATATATATAACTCTCATATCTATATGTATATATATATATATATATATATATATATATATACATACATTGACTAGCCAATGGGTAAATCGATAAAAACTTCTCCGAGGCCACGTTAAGATTTTTGCATTTTTAGATAGGTTATGATTAATGAAATCATATGGTAGCTGAAATTCGTAAAGGTACAAAGTATTTACCGAGATATTTAATTTTTATTGTTTTTATTTTTTAATTTCACCAGCAGCCGTGTCACTCATATATGTGTGACATTGGTCATGTCACACACATGTGTGCGACATGTCGCACATATATGTGCGACATGTCGCACATATATAATGTGTGACATGTCACTTTCATATGTGTGTGACATGTCGGACACATGTGCAACATCTATTTGAAAACATTCACGTTACAGGAAATTGAGGAATTGGGCTAATCAATTTTTTTTTCTTTATTTTACTTTCCATTTTCTTATTCAATCTAAAAAAAAAAAAAAAAAAAAAAAGATACCTCTCCCATTTTTTAATTGCTATTTTTACAATTATATAACATTATATATATATATATATATATATATATATATATATATATATATATATATCTCTGTGTCTATATATGAATATATATATATATATATATATATATATATATATATATATATATATATATATATATATATATATATATATATATATATATATATATATATATATATATATATATATATATATTCCATTTTCATATGAAACTAAACGTTAGGTAAAACTAGAACCGTAACACCGACGGCCACGAGACTTATACCAAAAGTTTCCTCAGCGGCCACGCTATCTTTTGAGCATATATAATTGCATGTATTGTCTCACAGATTTGTGTGCCGAGGCCTCAAACGAAGTCACTGTGTCGCACAAATATGTGCGACGAGGCGGCAAATGAAATATCACGATCGCACATATATGTGCGACATGATAGTCTAAGTAGAGTAACATAATATATATATATATATATATATATATACTATATATATATATATATATATATATATATATATTTTTTTTTTTATATATAATATATATATATATATATATATATATATATATATATATATATATATATATATATATATATATATATATATATATATATATATATATATATATATATATATATAACCATATATATATATATATATATATAAATATATATATATATACTATATATATATATATATATATATATATATGCTATATATATATATATATATATATATATATATATATATATATATATATATATACTATAATGGGATATGCGAATAATTGAAAAAGCCCAGTACGAATATTCATTCAGTATTCGGCCGAATGCGAATATTGACGAATAATCACTTGCTATTCGGCCGAACTAATTATTTCAAAGTTTGGTCATCCATTTAGGGAAAATAAAGAAAACTTACTGGTCAGCAAAAAAAGGTGAAATTTTTCTTGGATGGACATATATAGTAATTCGGGGGTGCTGATTCCATATATATTCTCGGATTTGCTTTATCACATCCCGTTTTCGTGCAATCATGGATCCCTAATTTTGCATATTCCCTAGGAATGACAAAATTAGTGCGCACTACGTAGGCTGTATAGGCGTTACCTTCCGCATATATCTACAGTAGCAACAAGTTTACTGCGGTCGATATTGAAGCATGTGGTAACTTTAGTACGTCTATATGATTGACCTGGATGATGTCTATCATCCATCTGAAACAATAGTCGGATGGTCCGTCATTGTTCTCCCAGGGTGAACTGAACGATCTTGTATGAGAGTTGTATTTGCAGAAGTTGTCCTGAGCTGTTGGCTTCAAGGTTGCATGAAAAATGACTACTGGACCATGGCACAAGAGTAACATTTTATGGTAACAGAGAAGCCTGCGGAGGCTCTCCCAGTCAGATGGTAACCTTGTGTATTGCAGTGAAGTTGCAGGCCTACTACTCGCTATGGGACTCCCAACATACGATGCAGGTGAGTGGCGACTGTTTATTGACGCTTCCAAGAGCAGTTTAAAGTGTGAGTTGCTACACAGCGGCAACAGGTATCTTCGGTTCCAGTAGGGTTTTTCGATAAGGATGAGAGAGAATGCAAATAAGACAGTTTGGAGGCTACAGTATCAGGTATGGATGGGTAAATATGCGTTGACCTCAAAATGGTAAATATTTTGCTCGGTCAGCAAGGGTTTCAACAAATATCCCTGCTTCCTGTGCTTTATTGCAAGGTTAACCGGGCGGCAAAAGAATCACTGGACCAAGAGGAATAGCCACCGAGAAACGCGCGCCAGGTGGCTTGGGAACATCGGTAGTGAACCCACTTGCTGAGAAAACATCATCACCTCCACTACACATAAAACTTGGTTTGATGGAACAATTTGTGAAAGGCCCTGGACTATGATGGTGAATGCTTCCGCTATATATGCTCAACGTTTCCTGGTCTGAGTGACGAGAAGAAAAGAGCTGGGATATTTGATGGCCCACAAATACGGACACTCCTCCGTGATGCTGCCTTTGCTACAACAATGACTGTGTTAGAGCCAAGAGCGTGGAATGCTTTTTCAGATGTACAGAATTTTCTGAGGAACAGGAAAGCCGAGAACTACTAACATTGTACAGGAACGCTGCTAGACAGTTTTCATTCTCTATGGATGTAGAATGAGTATAAGGTTGCACTACTTACATTCTCACCTAAAGAAAATTTCCGGATAACCTAGGCGGTGTTAGTGATGAGCAGGGTGAACAACGCTTCCATCAAGATCTAAAGTTCATGAAAGAAAAGGACGTTACCAGGGCAAGTGGGATATCAATATGATGGCCGACTATTGTTGGAGCTTGAGGGATATTCCAGACGCTATGCACAGTAGATTCTACGAAGAGAAAGTTACTACCACCGTAGGTATGTTTACATTAACTAAACCCATTCCTTCTATTACATTCATTGTTGTCCCATATTACTCTTTATTCTTAGTTTGTATTATATGTTTAACATACATCTATCAAAGACATGTATCATATCATTGCGATTTGTTTCTCTCTCTTTATATCAAATTACATATATATATATATCTATATCTATATATATATATATATATATATATATATATATATATATATATATACATATATATATATATCTCCCAATAATGTGATAGACCCTCTTGAAAAAGGTAAAAATCACAAAAAAATTTACAAATCTGTGTTACACAATATCTCTAAATGCGATGTGATATGCAAAAACCGATTACATTTTGGAATCAACACATCAATAATCAATTACGAAACCCCGTCCAAGAAATTTCATGTTACAGTGTTATAACTCAGTAACTAAAACAAAAGTAAATAACTATTTCTTTCCTATGAAACCATTCACATATTAAAAATAAATTAAATGAAAAAAATTGAAAAGTTTAGTAGTTAAAGATATTAAACTAAACTTCATTTGAATAAACTAAGGTTAAAATGACAGAACATTAGCAGTTCTCCCTCCATTTTCAGGGGATAGCCTATTTCTTGTGGCTTCATAAATATTTCCTCCTGCTATAAATATTCTTTCACTTTCGACTGATGGCGGTGGAGCTGAAAGGTATTTTATTGCTAGTTTTTCAAATTCACAAACTATTTCCAGTGTTTTCTACACCAATTAGAGGGAATATCATTGTCTTCACTGGTCAAAGTAGGCAAACTTATATATTTGTTTATTTCTTGATGTAATTCCGTATGCAGCCTTTTACTTTTATGTACAGTAATCATCGTCAGAAGAATGGGACTTTCTTTTTCACTCTACTTTCTTTTCTGTATGACGATTTTGATACCACAATTTCTTTAAAACAATCATTAAAGAAGTGAAAATGGAACCTTCAAACTACTTTCCACTACGTGAATCATCGTCAACAGAAGAGTCAGGAACTAAATTTTCATGCATTTCTTTCCATGCCTCACGACCATATTTTTACTGATTCATCTGATTCATGTTGAAAGAGGTAGCAGATAGATCTAAGTAGCTACACACAAAGATTTATCATATAGAAACTTAATTTTTTCTACTGATTTCTTAAACTCTTCAACGAGTGTAATTATTCCACTGAAGCTTTGCTTTTAATTGCCTTATTTAAAAATAGATTTATTGCTAAAATGGAAGGGATCCCTTGGGCGACTGTTACTTCACGTTTAAGCTTGTTTTAGTGATGTTGTCAAAAGGCTCAAGTAAATGGAATAATTTTGCCACTGAAAATCAGTCAACATTTTCAGTTGCATTCAGCAGCGTATATGGATAGGGAACTTTTTGTTCCAAACAATCTTTTAGGCACTATCATGGTTCTGTTCCCAGCGATGTGAAACGTCTTGAATATTTAGCCTCTTTCATTTGACATTCAGCTGCATGTAAGGATTTTAAGCTGCAGCTGCCGTTTGCTGAATGGTGAAAATGAGAGGATATGTTTCTGCAAGTAAATAAAATATCTTTAAGAGACTTCTGACATAATATTGAATCATGAATGCATAGTTGCAACAATATGTGAATAAAACATGAAATTGATAGCAAACCACTCTCCCTTATACCAGCTACCATGTTTGGTCCGATATCCCGTATCACTAAATGAATTCTATTTTTAGAATATTGAAAAATGTCAAAAGCCCACAAATGACAAATGACAAATGACAAATTTGGCTATATTTTATTTTGGAAAATAAGTTTCTAAAATTTTCAATTTTAAATTTAAATAACTTTCCCTTATGTTTACGTAATTTATTGTTTATAAAGCTCAATATTCGGCCCGAATAGTTCGGCAAAAAGCCGGAATACTGAATATTCGGTAAATAGGCCGAATACCGAATACTTACCGAATATTCAGCACATCCCTAATATATATATATATATATATATATATATATATATATATATATATATATATATATATATATATATATATATATATATATATATATATATATATATACAGTATATAAATATTAAAAACAGGTTGGAGAAGGGTGAGGGAGGTGGCACCCCAAGGTCAGCCATTATTGATGGAACTGATCCAAGAAATGAAGAGGTGGAAGGTTTTGTGTGTGCCCAACTTGCTTTGTTAACATTGCCTTCTCAGAACTATTGAAAAGCACTATTCAGAGCATCTTGATCTTCTGCCTTTATTTACCTGTGTCCAGTATGCAAAGAAGCAAGACTAACTTCTCAATCAGATCTGAAATACACTTGCCACAGCTAATCATGGGGATAGAGGTTTGTAAGTTATTTCGTAGCTGATACACTGTATGTCCTTATATACATGAACTAGAAGTAACTACAATAATTTAAATTAAAATTTATATATATAAAATAATTTTTATTTTTATTCCAGTTCTTATTATAATCTGTATTTGTGATTGGTTATGTTAAATTTTAAAGCTTTGGGCATCTATGGAAGTATATCAAATTGACATATTTGGGTTTGTTTTTGTGAAACGTACTGATTTTTACCTTGTTTTTCTTTTTGTGAGGATGTATTTAAAAAATTTTTTACAAGCCATATTCACGCCTGCTACAAAGTTAATGTCATATTTATAATTAACATAAGTTTAATTTGTTCCAAACAGGTTTAATTGTCATTGTTTGAAACAGAGTACATTGAATATTGTGTTTTCTCAAATTAAAAATAGAATTTCTGACTGGAAAGTTCATTTTCAGGAAATGAGGTGTTGAGGTTAGCGAATATTGAATGAGCTTTGAAAAATGATTATTTTACGGATCAAATAAACCAACAATGGCTATTGCTATAATACTAGAAATAAATGACAAAGCTTACTGAATGGTTTTGAATGGTGGTGTTTTAAAACTAAGGCACCAGAAGTAATGGAAGTATTGTTGTGGTTTTGAGGCCACAAACTATCTCTTTATGGTCGTGGGTCCCGAAAGAAAAACCAGAGAACAAATCAAGCAATAATAAATAAACACAATAAAACATAAAAAAAATGAAACTCAAAACAAACCTCGATTTATTAAAAAATATCCCCAACCTCAACCGATACCGCAACCGATCCGAAAACCACTACAAGGTAAATCGCAACCGCGTACGTTAAAGAGTAAATTTAATCCAATATTATTGGTAATCAATGAACACCCGCTCGAATGTCATCGATATCCCAAAACCTTAAATCTAAATCTATAATATAAAAATATATAGTCTTAATACTATTAATAAACAATGCTGCAGACTGTTGGCCAATGAGTCCTACTAGTTCCAACATAAACAATGCCTCAAACTGTTCTCCAATAGACTCCTCAAATTCACCAAAAGCTACCCTTACTGTTCCTTTCCTTTTCGCTTTCAACAAATTATTTCAATCTATCTCTGTTTTTAAAAATTAACTTTCGATTTTAGTTAACTTCTCTCCTCCTACAATCTTTTCCTGATTTCCTTTACCTGTACTTCTAGTTCTCTCTATAACCAAGCTATTCATAAATCCTTCCCTTTCAATCCTCCTTGGTGCCAACCTTCTTGATCTTTCTCGAAATGTTATGTTGGTGAGATAAGCTCAAAAAACAAACTGTAGAATAGATAAAAAAAACATCGCATCATGTAATCAATAATAATAATAATAATAATAATAATAATAATAATAATAATAATAATATAATATGTAAATAATAAAGATTTATAACTTTTATGAATTAAATAATTAAATGACTCAATGAATAAAGTATGAAATTAAAATTATGAATTACAATATAAAAAAATATTAAATGGTATAAATGAAATCAGTGTAATATATAATAATTAATAAAAATAAAATATACTCACCACAGCACTTTGCTTACCTGGGTGGTTGACCCAGTTTTTTTTTCTCTGTGACACCCTCAAATCAAGCGAATTCAGGGACCAAAAATAAGAAAAAAAAAACAATTTTTATACAACCAAATCCAACATTCATCCAAACCAAATCACTCATCACTAACATTCATAATTACCTCATCAACAATGAAAGACAATCGCTGGCTGAATCGAACCTCTGGACAGAAGCTTCTCGGGAGACAAGAATAGCTTCTCAGGGAAACCAGATTCAGCTGGAAAAAAACATGTATTCAATCAATGAAAATAAAAATTTTATAATAGTAATAGCCAAATAATAAATAATAATAATAATAATAATAATAATAATAATAATAAAATAATAATGTTATAATTACCTGTTGCACGTAAGTCGTCGAAAAAGTACTGCGTCTTCTTTCACGCTTTAAACATACAATTAAAATGTTCGAAAGTGTATAAAAAGTCTATTGTCCCACTTTTTTCTCTATAAAACTTTTAACTAGAAATATATGAATATAATAAATAAACATATCCCATATAATAATAATAATATAATGAATAAATAATATAATAATACTATAAATAAACTATGTCTTTACCATTCCCTGGCACTCACTTGTTGGTGGACGTTCTAAGAAACACACCTAAAAAATCTTGAACCCGATGGAGTATGAGAAAAAAAAATAAAAAATCCTAAATTCAAAATTACTACATCCCTCCCACCTAAGTTTGTCTCATAATTTGAATGCCACCAACTTCATTCACTCGTTCTTACATTCTATAATCCTTTCTTCATAATCCAATCATACTCTTCCACTCTGCCTCTACTCCTAGTACAAGGTCTCCTTGCACCTTCTACCTGGTCCCTATTACCATTCTCATTCCCATCAACAATCACATCTTCAACTTCTACTATTTCATTTACACATTCCAATCTAAGTAACTTCTCTGACATATTCGCAATTTCTTTATTAATCTCTCTTACTCGTGCATTCGCCTTTATTTCATTCACCACTTCATCCAATTCCACGCAAAATTTACTTGCATCTTCCACTCTCATATTCACAAACATCTCTTAGTCCGGCTAACACACTTTCACTCTCATCCAACGGAAACTTACATAATGTATAGGTCTGATTCAAACTCTGCACACCATTTCCACTATCCCACCAAAACCCTGAAAAATAATTCTCACTCTCATCATCCTCATCAAATAATCCTTTTACTCTATCAGTCTTAATAACTTTACTTTTTCTCTTACATTTTTTCATCCTACGTTTTTCTATTAAAACCAACTCTTTACCTTGTAACCACAAATCATTCACTCCTTCCACATTCTCATTCATTTCAGTGTCATTCAAAACTTATACACTGGGTGAGCCTTCAAATATCCAGGTGGCTCCCTCCATGGCCTCAACTGCATCTGATGCGCTCTAAACTCACTCACTCTACCATCTGTCTCATTCTCAAGCACATAACTAACTCCATTTGACATCACTCTTTTCACGACAAAAGGCCCTTCAAACTTTTCTCTCATCTTACTCACATTCAAACGGCCCTTTTCAATCACCTCTTTCAAAACCTTATCCCCTACTTCATAACTTGCAAACTTCAGACTCCCTTTTCTCCAAACATCCCTATCACTTTCAGGCAATCCTAACCTAGGTTTAACAAACTTCTCAAAATTCATCACATACATACATGGAGACATACCAGTAGCCCTATGCACAGTCATATTATATGCCCACAACACTTTTCCTATCCAATAATCCCATTCATTCTCTCGCTCACTCATCATTCGTAACATCTCACTCAACGTTCGTACTGTTCTTTCAGCCAAACCATTCGAACTAGGCATATACGGAGTAGTCCGCACATGTTCAATCCCCCAATCACTCAACATCTGCTCAAACGCCTGTCCTACAAACTCTGGTCCATTATCACTCAACATTCGCTTTGGTTTACATACACACATTGGCAACAAAACCTCTCTCACTACCTTAGCTACATTCGCACTAGTCTTATTCTTCACAGGCACAGCATACGCAAACTTACTCTTATGATCTACCATCACTACCATTCCTACATACCCACATGCAGTCACCGGCAAAGAAACACAGTCAATCACCACTAACTCAAAAGGTTCACTCACATCCATTCTCAACACAGGAGGTTTTACATACATTCTCTGATACTTTCCTTTCTGACACTCTTCACAAGTAGTCGCCACATCCTTCACTATCTTTCGCAACCAAGGGTTAAACACTCTCTCTTTCATACATTCCCACAATTTAAATTTTCCCATGTGTCCATATCTACGATGAATCACTAAAGCCATCCCTACTGCCCCAACCACAGAAAACACTGGTACATACAAATCTTCCTCTCGTACTTTCCTAATATAATACACCACATTCTCACACACAACAAACTTTTTCGCAAACACCTTAAAATCGTCTATCAACTGATCCCATAAACACAATTTCTTACCTGCAACAATACATTTCCTCAATTCACATACCATAGGACATTCTTCTTGCATCACTTCAATATCTCTCATACTCAACAATTCCTCATCACCCACACCAACTCTCACCATTCCTACGAAATCAGTCACACATACATCCCCCTTCTGCATTCTAACTATTTCCCGATTCCCTTTCAGCAATCTTTCATTTCCTATGTCTACTGACAACCCATTCATTCTTAAAAATTCTATCCCAAACAAAAAACAATATGGCATTCGTTCTTCATCAAGCACAACAAACCTATGTCCAACTCTCTCTAACATTCCTATCTCTACTTTTAACAAAACCTCTTTAAGCTGTTTCTCATACCCAATCCTTTATCTTTACACTTGGCATTCCTCCTGGGGTATCTTAGTCTGTTAGCCAGCTCTGTTTCTGACATATTCTAGAAAATCTCGAGAACCAGTAATCAATCAACCCACTGACCATACCTTTACCATCTACCTGCACCTTCACTGCCCATTCTACCACTGTCCCATGTTCACAAACCCACCTTTCAGATCCCCAGGACAAATCATTTTCGCAACTTCCTCATCTCAACTACAATCTCTTCTCCCTTCTCAGACCATACTTCTATCACTAACTCTTTTTCTCCTTTTGATATAATATTTCTCAAACACTGTAATCTAGCTCTTACTGTTCCTGTCAATCCCCTACTATAAATTAATGGTGTTCCCATATAGTGTACACAGCTTCTTCTATTTGTTCTCACAACAATAACACCTCTTGCAAGCGAATCACAACTCCATTACACACATAGTCTTTAACTCTTGCATACTATTAGCACCTTCTCAGCTCCCTATCATGGGTTTTACCTCAGTCATAACTTCCCTCTGCAATTCTTCTATACTCTCAGGCACTCTCGAAACCAACCTATCACTCATACAACACACTTTCGAACATAGAATCACCTCCACCTCGACTTTCTTTCCCTTTCATTAATCCCTTAGGCAAATACTCAGGATCTATCACCAACGTTTCATTCAAACTTTCACTCCCTGGCATTCTCGACATCAAATCAGCAATCTCGTTCCTTTCACCTGGCACATACTCAACCACATAATCGAAATCACTCAAATCTTCCAAAGTTCTCGCAAGCCTACTATCAACTGTCCTCATTCTCTGCAAATACACTAAGGGTTGGTGGTCCGTTCGCACTACAAACTTGATACCATACAAAAACGGACGCAACGATTTCAAACAGAACCTCAAAGCAGCCAACTCTTTCAATCGTAGAATACTTTCTCCGTCATACTAAACGCTTTCGAAACATACGCAATCACTTGTTTTCTTTCAATCCTGTCAATCACCTGCTCTTGCATCAAACAACCTCCCATACAATACCCACTTGCATCCGTATACACTTCCAAGGGTTTAGCATACTCACTATAATCCGGATAGGCCAGCTCTACATCTTTCGTAACTTCAGCCTTCCAACTTCTCCAAACGCTTCATTCATTATCATTCTTTCACAGTATTCTCTTCTTTTTACCAGTCCATTCAGGCAAAGGTTTCATCACACCAGAACAATCATTCATAAACTTCCTTCCAAACTCTACCAAACCTAAAAATCCCCTCAGCTCTCTAACATTCCTAGGTCTAGGAAAATTCCTAACTTTTTCAACAAACTTCTCCGCTTTCTTTAACCCAGTCGCACTTACCTTGTGTCCCAAGAATTCAACCTCATCCGCAAACCATTCACATTTCTCAACTTTCACTTTTATACTTACATCCTCCAACTTTTTCAACACATCATTCACTAACTTCAAATGCTCAGGGAAAGTCTCAGTCATCACTAATATATCATCTATAAACACCATCACATTCTTACTGGGAAAATCATTCATAACCACATTCATCGCCCTCTGAAAAGCTGCCGGAGCATTGGCCAACCCAAAGCTCAAATTCCTAAACTGATAATGCCGCTTAGCAGTCGAAAAAGCAGTCACACACCTACTATTCTCTTCCACTGGCATCTGATAGTACCCACGCACCAGATCCATTTTTGTAAATACTTACATACTATACACACATTCTGACACTACACACATAGGAAACCTATCTTTCACAGTCTTTTCATTAACCTTACGATAATCAATACATAACCTCAATCGTCCATCAGGCTTTCTCACAGGCACAATCGGACTATTCCAGACTCCACTTGCTTCCTAGCTTACAGTTATCTAACTCTCTACTTTGCTTTTTCCAATCTCATTACGCAACTGGAGGAATGGGATGGGATTAGCACAGTATATGGGGTGTTCTCCGATAATACTGTCTGAAATGAACCTTTACTTAAAATCCTCATGTGCTGCTTGCACACCTGCTCCACTCCCCATAACATTCGCACAATCTTTTTGTGTCTCTTACTTCGTTCAAACCCTCTGGCAATGCACTTTGTCCAACCATTTCTGCACTACCCATTCCTTCTCAATATCACCTGCAAACACACAACATTCATTCTCTCTCGAGTGCTCTACAATCAAAACCGAATACAAACTACCAACCACATCACCCACCCTTATACCTCGTACTCTCTTCTTTTTCATCTTTTGCATACATACTCTAGGATTTTCCATATCTAATATACCATCAAATACATGTGCAACCCTTTTCACTCTGTACCTAGCATCATACCCATCCACCATAAACATACTATCCTTACCTACATCTACCCCTATTGCATTCCATCCTACCTTTACACTTACCACACCATCCGCTTTCAAAGACATATCTTCCAGAGCAAGCACTTCCACACCTTTTACCAATTTCACCTTTACATCCCCTACCTTATTCACATACATCTGACATTTTCCATCCTTATTCACCTTTTTCTCTATCATCTTACGATCAGGATGGATAACCATCTCATTATACTTAAAAATCTTATACCCTAACAATAAATCATACTTCTCACTCTTACTATCAATCACACTTAAATTCACCTTCTTCATACTTATACCTCAATCTTAACACTCTCCCCTAAAAATTTTAACAATAGCCAGTATTATCATATTGCTAATCCCCTTAATATTCCCTTTTCCAGACTCTTTCTGATCTTCCCGTATATTCATCTTATCATACGCTACTTTTATACACTACACTAACCATACACCCAGTATCAACCAAAGCTCTCACTTCAATACCTTGTTGGTGGACATTCTAGAAGCACCCCTAAAAAAAATAATAAGACCGGTAAATTATGAGACAAAAAAAAAAATAAAAAATCCTAAATTCAAAATTACTACAGCATTACTAGGTCTTTAAAAGGGATGGCTGTTTCCAAGTAACTTGGACATATCAGGTTGGCACTTTGCAGGATAAGAGCCACATTTGCCAACAAATGAAATAAAGCTGAGTTCATTATCACGCTTTTAACAATAGCTTTTTAAAGTTAAAAGAAATACTATTGATGTTCTTTTCTTGTTGAAAAGCGTGAAAATGTTAAAACTGCGTTCATTACTGCCCACCAGTGACACCATGTAATCACAAACAGCAGTCTAAATTATTGATTAAATATAGACAACTCGGACCCAAGTTGCAAAAGTGTATTCTAGTAGATTACTTTGATAGCGGACACCATGATAAATTGATATTATATAAAGTAGCACATTTGGACAGCTTTAAAGTAACTATCTGCAGAAAAATTGTAGAGTGTGAAAAAAACCCTTTTCGTCATTATAAAATGTTTAGTGCATTTAAATTAAAAATTGAACAATTTAAAGATTTGAGAAGTGATGCCAAAGCCAGCTTATTTTCTAGATTTTTCAAATTGTCTTTCTTGAAAGTAAAAAATATATGTCAAGCTGGAAATACCTATTTTTGAAGGTAGCAAAGCCAATTTTGTGGAGGCTTACACAACAGGCTATATTACCATTGGTCTAAATGTATTAAGTTGTTGGAATCATTTAATTAAAAAAAAAATAAAATAGTAAAATTGAAGGAAATATTTTTCTGTTTGATCCACACAAACTTTCATCTCGCCTCTTGTATACTCTCTATGCTTAAATTGTTTTTGCAAATTGATAAAAGTAATATTGGGGGGATCTAGAAAAGAGGTTTTGATCCCTAATTTCTGCTTATATATATATATATATATATATATATATATACTTTTTATATATATATATCTCTTTCTGCTATATATATATATATATATATACTCCTATATATTTATTTATATCTTCCTATAACCACAGGTCTTTCTTTTTCTTAGGCTTCGTGTGGAACACCATGGAAACATCTGAAGAAGATAGATTCTTTAAGATTTCAACCTAGTGGACTTTCTCGTTAAGATATATCTACACACTCGAAGAAATAAAAGGAATGCTTCAAAGACTTAGGAGAATGATATTTCGGACTTCGTTAATAAACTTTAATCTATTACGTCATATGCCTTTTAAATAAAGAAATGTAGTTAAGTAATTTTATATCCTTATTCATGTAAAATAATCTTGGAACAGTCTTCTTAAAATTACAATAATTCTTAACTAAGATGCGATATGCTTGAGAAATATGTTTGTACAAAATAGTTCATCAAATAAAATATATGAGTCAACAATTTAAACAAAGATTTGAGTGGGAGAGATTTAAGTAAGGTCGGTTGTGTTTTACCTGAATGACAGCCGGATGAGATATTACTATACTTCAGTAATATAAAATTAGATTATGGAGATTCTTCACTTGCGTTTATTTCAAATAAGAATCAATAAATATTTCAATCATTTCACATAAAAAAGATGCAAGACTTGATAATCTAACTTTGCAGAAATCGAGAAAATAAATGAATGTCTCTTCTAGACAATAACGGACAAGAGAGATTTATGCTAATATTTCACAAGCATAAATATTGATTTGGCTGCATGGATAAATAACAAACACTTCATAGATTACAAATAAACACAAAACATAGGCTCGGGTACAATATTCCCTCCGCTGAGCCTACACAAAACACGACCTACTCTCACAACACTCAAGAAAGGACTCTCTCGGTACTATGCGTTACGGTATTATTATACATTTTCATAGCGACGCAAAGCACCTTACTTTACTACAAACTACTATTACTACATGGACGTTTGTTTTATTTATTCTGAAAGATGAAATATATATATATATATATATATTAAGTCGGGAAAGAAAAGCTCCCCCCTTCAGACAATTATTTACACTTGTAAATTCTACTTACATTTCTGAACAGATATGTTTACATAAAACAAACTACTTCGTAATTACTCATAACATAAAATCTATAATACAATAATAAATAAGAAAACAAAAACTTCTTCATTCTTCTCAAGATCTTCGTTCGTTATCTTCTCAGCAATTCAGGTACAGGAAATAAGACATCGTTTTAAGAATGATTATTAACAAATAATACTTTCAAATATATACACATACGACATCAACATTGTTCTATCAAAACAATCAACATGACAAATGCAGTTTGCGTTGACAGAGAAAAACCTGAGAACTATTCTGAGAACGAACGATTTGTAGGAAAATGAGAACAAGAAGCTTGACTTTGATCGTCTTGAGAAATAGGAGTACTATGAGTATTTGACACTTTATTACTCGAACGTAACCATCTAGGACTTTGGATACGAGGCCCCTGAAAATGTTGATGGGGAACGTAATTACCATCAGAATCATCAGAATACGAACTAGACTTATAAAAACTTGAATTATTTACACTCTCATTTTGATTTTCGAAACCAGAAAACGAAGATTTTGGAACACTATCTGACAAAAATGAGCACTCCTGCGAACTATCATGAACACCTTGGTGAGAATTTGAATTAGAAAATGACCTTACGGATCATGAAAAGATGAATTTGAATACCTGTGACTCTCATGCGATTGCTGAACAGACGGCATTCTATTTACATTCTTTGAAGATTTATGAGGGAACATAACAACTTCAGACTCGTCATCATCTGAATTTATGCTGTCAGATTGATCATTTACAACATTTTTCTCGACATTGAAATGTACTTGTTTCGGATTACTATCTTTAATAGATGAGAGATTTGGATTTGAACAATGATTTTGATCTAAAATCGGCTCTGGCACGATTTTGAAATTATCGCTATGGACTGCGATTTCACGAGATGTCTGGAGACATTGAAGTATAAATCTGTTTCTCCCTAGAATACCAACAATTCTAAAAGGTCCCTTCCATCGGCGGAACAACTTTTTACATACCCCAGCTGGTTTAACATCAAGAATAAACACCCTACTACCGACTGAGATCTTTCTATCTTCAGCTTTCTTATGCTGCCTTTCTACAAACTTTCTTGTTTCTACTTCTAAATTTTCTTTCGCTATCTCACGAATTAAATTAGTTCTAATAACTATATCTGTTAATTCTTCATGAGTTGGACAATAATTTTTATCAGGATTTGAAAACGGAGTGACGTAGTTCTCTACATCATAAGGTAACCTTTTTGAATACCCGAAAAGAATGAAATGAGGTGAATCTCCTATAGTTTCATTATAAGAGGAATTAATACACAATTGAGCGAAAGGAAGGAAATTAGACCAATCGTTACCGTTTTCATTCACGTAATGACGTAAATAATTCTCAATTTGCACTTTGGCGCGATCAATCAGAGAGTTAGAAGTGGATGGGAGGACGGTTATTCCTACATTCTTAACCTTCCAAAGCTTGCATAACTGTTTGAAAAACGATTGAACAAAATCACAACTTTGATCAGAGAAAATGATGCTGGGTGTTGTATGTCTTACAATGACCCTATGAAGCAAAGCATTAGCGATATGAATGCCACTTCGAGATTGGAATCGCACATAACTCAACGTAACGAGTTAAAGAATCTTTAAAAACAAGAATATATTTAGCACCTGACGCTTTACATGGAGGTAAAGGACCTATGATGTCAGTGTGAACCCTGCAGAACGGTTGATATGGGACGGGGTACTTGAAAATGGGCGCTCTCTTGGGGATATTACCCTTCACCCTAAGACATGAAGAACATTCTTTACAGAAATCATAAACTAACTTTGACATCTTTGGAAAGATGTACCGTTCTCGGATACGTTTTTCTGTTCTCACGTGACCTAAATGGCCAGCCCCCAAACTAGAATGATTAAGACTAAGAACTGTATATACAAGAGAATCGGGAACTTCTATGAGATATTGCATTTCCTTTGTAACATAATATAGAATATCGTGGATGAGAACATGTGGAAAATTAATACTTTGGCCATTTGTTTTAATGGAATCAATGATTGGAGAAAGTCTTGAACACTTTCTTTGCTCCGTTTTTATCACATCGGATGTGAGATTGAAAAACTTCTTTGTAAGACCAGAATAATCGATACTGGAAATTGAATAAATTGGAGCGAGAGAGGTGGGAAAACGAGAGAGGTAATCCGGGCAGATATTCTTTTTTCCTTCTATATAAAAGATTTCAGGATTGAACGAATTAACTTTGATGGCCCATCTTGCCATTTTATTATTTAAGTCTTTATTCTTAAAAATAGCTACAAGAGGTTGATGATCTGTATAAATACGAATCTTATAACCGAAAACTATGTTTCTGAACTTAGCTAAACACCAAGTAATAGCCAGTGCTTCCTTTTCAAGGGAGGAATAATTCTTCTCTGCTTTACTCAACGTACGAGAAGCAAAGGAAACAGGACGGTCATTGCCTTGATCATCCTTCTGTGCCAACACAGCACCTAAACCTACGTTACTGGCATCTGTTGAAATAATAAATTCTTTGTTAAAATCCGGAAATTGAAGTAATGGTTCGATGATTAACTTTTGTTTTAACGTATCAAAAGCTATCTGTTGCTCACTGAGCCAGACGAATTTAGCGTTCTTTTTGAATAAGGATGTGATGGGTTGAGCAATGGTTGAGAACAAAGGCACAAGATTGCGAAAAAATGACACGAATCCAATAAAGGAACGAGCAGAGGAAACATCGGTGGGAACCGGAAACGACTTCAAAGCTTGCAGCTTTACAGGATCAGCTGATAAACCCTTTGAACTGATCATAAACCCTAAGTAAACCAACGAACGTTTAAAGAAATTTGCCTTCTCCAACTTCACCTTTAGTTTCGCTTTCTTTAACGCGGCAAAAACTAAACTAAGACTATGATAATGAGATTCTATATCCTTCGAATAAACAATTATGTCATCGAGATAAATTAATGCATGTATGCCTAACAAATGAGAGAGAGCGAGTTCTATTACTTTACAGAAAACATTGGACGAATTTCTCACACCTTCAGGTACCATCTTATAATGATAATGTCCTCTGTGAGAGGAAAAAGATAAATAAGGCTTGCTTTCATCAGCAACTTTTATGCCATAAGGATTTGAAGAAACATCTAAACTTGAAAAGATATGTGCATTACTTAACTTGGAAATCGTTTCTTGCACATTATGAATCGGAGATTGAAGAGGAACGATACTCTTATTTAACTTTCTAAAATCCAAAATTATTTTTGGTTTTGAATCACCTTTGACCGGGAGAACATAAGAGGATTCGAATGAGGTGAATCAGAATTCTCGATGTAACCTTGGACAATACACTCGTCAATCCAGCTGTTAATATCAGCCTGAAATTTGTGCGGAAGTTGATGATTTGGAGTATAAAAATATTTTTGTGAGTCGGGCAATTTCTATTTTGAATTCACCTAACGGACAACATTCGACTTTATCATCCCCTAAAGCAATAACATCTTTATGTGCTAAAAGAAAATCTAAGATCTGCTCCAATTGAGCACTATCTTGCAGCACCAATAAATCAGATTCTTTCTTCGATTTAGAAAGCAAAATTTCCTTGTAAACATCGCGAAGTTCATCATCGGATAGAACCTTGAGATGATTCTATTTTATTTATAATAGAATAAGAACTACGAAGAGAGAGAGGATTAGCATACGAAACAACTGTATTCTTATCAATTGTGATAGCGGAAGGACTGAAGTTTACACATTTAATCAACATAGTACCATCTACTACTGTACTAAGAACATTTGCAAAAAGAACATTGGATATGGAATTTTTCTCACTTACGAGATGAATATCATTAGGCGGCGAAGTTCCAGCCTGAGAACGAATATTAACAGAGAGAATGGCGCTAGAATAAGCTTCGAACTTAACTGTGTTCGGCAAAAACAACTCATAACATTGATCGTTATAAATAGATAATTCATGAACAAGAGATTCATCTTCAAAATTAAGATGACTTAAATTGGACGGAGAACGAACAAAATTGACATTTGATTCTTCAAAAAGTGGATGCGATTTATCGTACATGCGAGGATCGATACTAGTTTTTGAATCATATATTAAAGGATCATAAACAACCAGAGGAATTTGTGTGCACCCAATATGTTCATTCATATATAAACACTCATTTTTAAAATCGAAAACGATAGGTAAAGAACCTAAAATATCCGTACCAAGAAGCATATTCCCACTAAAGGAACATTGATCTCCGACAACAATTGCATGGATATTAAACAGACGATTATTTAACATCATTTGGAGTTTGACACGTCCCAAATGACGTTACCAGAGATAGATTTTAAAACAATGTTGTTTTCTTCTAATTTGAGAGGATATAACTTCTTTAAATTCTCGAATACCTTCCATCTCAGAAGCGAGACCCCACTCCCCAAATCGATATACGACGTTATCCCATATATAAACTCATATTCGACCGTTAAATCGATCTTAACATAAAAACTTTTCCCTATAAGAGGATTGTCTTCAACACTATTTACATCAGTGAGACACGGATTTGAATTAACTATATTGACTATATTAGCCTCTAAATTGGACATCACCACATTGCGAGACTGAGAATGCGTGGTCCCATTCAAAAAAAATGACTCCTAGACGAAGAAGAATGAACAGAATTACTAGAAAAACGATGCGGATTACGCAGATTTGCACAGCGATTTCGGGAGAAATCGTGCGGAAAATGCGGATTAAATTGGGTGAATTCGTGCCCAAAAGAATGATTTCTATCAGATTTATTGTAAAAACTTGCATTGGGATCATAATTCGGATCCAAAAGACTTACCTGAACTTCAGGATTCTCTTCAGAAAATCGATACGAGTGCGGTGATTCATTTCTTACTATTCTATTTCCGTGTTTTCGTACCTCGGTTTCACCGTAATTAAATCGCGTATTTCGCCCCTTATTTATATTATTGACACCCTTGGAATATGATCTTGTCATATTTTGACCCTATTCCCATTATAATAACTTCTAGGATTGTTTTGAGCATGGTCAAAACGTGAATTTGACCCTCCTTGAACAAGCGGATTTTTACCAAAACTTGCTTGGTTATGATTAACACTGGAGTGTTTTTGAGAATAATTATTACTATTTTTGGAATAATTGGAATGATTTGAATGATTTATAACCCTGAAACGACGTAAACCTTCCTCTGAAAGAGGTTCCCCTACATTTAGCTTCCGAACCCCTAGAATGACTTTTGTAACACAAACTACAGAAAGGTCGAAAGATACAAGCGGCAGTGCCGTGTCCATTATTCTCACATCGACGGCAGAACAATGGTTTCCTTACATTAGGACTCCTAGCAACAGAATTATTCACATTAGAAGAACGATCACGATAAAAACTTGGAACACTTTTGACATTATAAGACTGATGTGTTGAGGGAGGAGGAGAGATTTTCTCTGTTTGCGTAGCATACACCGGACTAGATTGAACAGAATTCGATGTTCTGTTAAAAGAAGAAACTACCTTACCATTATTTAAGACACTTGTCTTTCGTAAATACGTTTGTACCTGTTGAGGTATTGTTTTATCTATGCTAAATTCTTCATGGATAATCTTTTGGAATTGAGGCTTGACATTCGAATATAAATTAGAAAATAAGAGAAGACGACGCTGTTCGTCACTAAACTTTATATCATGTAATAGAGCAGCAGAATCGATAAACGATTGTAATGACCTCTGAGCCTCTGTTAAGAACTCGGGTAAGGAATGATTAGGTGACCATTTGGTACCTACAAAATCACTGAACGTTTCGAACGTGGATTTAGACACGAGAGGATTGAGAACTAATGATAGATCATTTTTAAACGACTCCCAGGAAACAGCCCCCTAAGTTCTGGCGTGCCTGCAAATAAGCAACGTACCATCTTTTTGAGACAAACCCTTATAGGCCTCAATTTTTTTCTATATATCGCTTGTAATCCCTTCATCTGCGAAGTAAGCGTCAACAGAATTAAACCAACCTGATAATTCAGGTCCACACCAATTATTATTAACAAACCCTATCAGCAGAGGAATATTCGGACGTGAATGTGACAACCTGTCAATGTTAAGAACTGGACGTTGCATGGTCTCGGAATTAATAAAAGAATCAGCCGAAGAAATATTTTGTGCTACGTTTTCGTCAGCAGAATTTTGTACATCAATAACAATATTATCAGCGTTAGGATTATCAGAAATGTTGTCAAGATTGGAAATGTCGTCAGTGGACATGAATGAAAAATATTAAGAAAGAAATGGAAATGGACAACACACAAGAAACATATACAGACGAATATATGAAGAAAATATGAAATACTTTAAAAACCCAAAACTTACAAACTGCACTCTTCTAGTTGACTATTTCGATATACTGTACGTGATATCCAATATATATATAAAAAGAAAATATAAAAAAAAAGGAAATTTGGCTTTTTTTGTACAATCAAAAATAAAAAAAAATAATAATAATAAAAAAAATAATATGTGAAGAAAATAATAATAATAATAAACTCTGTTTCCTGTCTACCCTGCACCTATTTGGGCGGGCAGAATCCTCCTTGCGAGTTTTCTTGAGCCTACTGAATGCTTTGACAATACGCGATCCAGATCGAAGAATTTGGAAATTTTTCTTTTCTCCACAAAACGGTTTCTAAAAACACAATAAAGAAAATTAATACAACAAGAAATGATATATATATATATATATATAAATATATATATATATATATATATATATATATATATATATATATATATATATATATATATATATATATATATATATATATATATATATATATATATATATATATATATGGATACTAATAATTAATCATCTATCTTCCCTTTGTATTGGGGAGAAAGCTATTTTTGATGACGCAGCTTCGATTCACTCTCGCAGATAGCACACTTCAACAGCATACAATCCTTCAACGAGGTGAGAAATTTCTTTGAGTTATGTCACCCCAAATAATTACGGACAAAATAATAACTTCTCATTCAGTAAGAGGAAAAGAAAAGAAGGGAATATTCTGCAATTTTAAATTGGCCACAAAAGTAAAGATTCCCTAAGTGATTCTCGTCAATACAATATTTCCCCGAAAGATAAATTCACACATTCGTGAAGCCTAAACAATTACTCCACCCGCAAATTTCCCAGAGCTTCTTTAGAATATATTATCTTTAACCTACCCCAATCAGATAGTGGATATATATATATATATATATATATATATATATATATATATATATATATATATATATATATAATGAAATATTTTTTTTTTTATATATATAATTACTAAATTATATATATTGAGATTATATAGTAATTTTCTTACTATATTATACTTCTATATTGTAAATTATTACAAAGATTTAAAAAAAAATAACAACAATTATTGTCTGAGATGAGAATTTACCGTTATCAAAAATTCGCTTAAGAGTGGTAGTGAATCCAGAAATAACCAGATTCCTGACAGGCAATGAGGAGAAATCGCTAGCCTCAAAACGGTCTCTTTTATAATACTAAATGAGTTAAACAAATATTCTAATGAAATATTTACCAAATGCATAAAATCGCAAATTCTCTTAAAAGAAATATTATATATAATTGCTATATATATAAAAAAAAATATTTCCAACAATGTTTGGAACAGAAAATGATTATTTAGAAAATATATTTGAACATTTATGAGAGACAAATATTTTCATGCACGAGACTACTAAAGTAATTATAATGACGTCATCAACATAGACGTGCCGGAGCCAATCACAGAAAAGATGAATTATTGACATATAACTGCGCATTTAAAAAAATGATTTTCTTCAATAAAATAATGACTATTATTATAATAAAGAAAAGAATGTTTTATTAATTAATACAAAAAAAATAATTGGATAATTTTCACAGACCTCTAGATACACAGTATACCTTATAATCTTGATACCAACTATTTTTAATCCTCTAATGTGTCAACAATGGATATCCTCATTTATCATGAAGGCGAAATGGATGTCGTGAAAAGAATACTTCTCAATGGAGAACGACGAAAATTCTTGAAGAAAAATAGGCATCAACGTAGTAGACCACTTCTTTCGGTCGCCATCAATCTTCTTGATTGAAAAAAAATATATCTTCAGTAGATATCTTAACGTAGAAAATGATGAATAAAAGAAATATGAACGACAGATTTGTCCACAAAATAGTCCTGTGACACGCGTCGGCAATTCTTCTTTCCCCTGTTTCTATATTTCTTTTCTATATATTACAGGTCTTTCTTTTCTTAGACTCGTGTGGAACCTACATGGAAGCATCGGATTCTAGAAGATAGATTCTTGAAAGATTTCAACCTGGTGGACTTTCCCGTTAAGATATATCTACACACTCGAAGAAATAAAGGATGCTTCAAAGACTAGGAAAATGAGATTTGGACTTCGTATAAATAAATTTAATCTATTACGTTCATATGCCTTTTTAAATAAAGAAATGTAGTTAAGTAATTTTATATCCTTATTCATGTAAAATAATCTTGGAACAGTCTTCTTAAAATTACAATAATCTTAACTATGATAAGTATGCTTGAATGAGATATTTGTACAAAAGTTTCATCAAATAATATATATGAGTCACAACAATATAAAAGATTTGAGTGGGAGAGATTTAAGTAAGGTCGGTTGTGTTTTACCTGAATGACAGCCGGATGAGATATTACTATACTTCAGTAATAAAGGAATTAGATTATGGAGATTCTTCACTTGCGTTTATTTTCAAACAAGAATCAATAAAATATTTCAATCATTTCACATAAAAGAGATGCAAGACTTGATAAT
>JABUQX010145290.1:32500-40000 GCA_015478945.1 Trachelipus rathkii
TTTTGAGTATTTGGGTGTGGTATTTGATGATCAAGGAAAACAAGATGACGAGTTGAAAGGGAGAATTGGGAGATTTTCACAGAATATGGGAATGTTATACCCGTTGCTAAAGGAGAAAGGGATACCAACAGAGGTTAAAATATTAATATATAAAACAATTCTGAGACCGATATTGTTGTATGGAACTGAATGCTGGACATTGAATACGATACAAAAAAGCAGAATAGAAGCTACGGAAATGAAAGTACTTTGAGTCAATAAAAGTATAAGCTGAGAGACAGAATGAAGAAACGGCTAGTGAGAGGAAGAGAACTGTGGAGTGGAACCTGTTTTTAAGGTCGTGGAGAGAAACCAGTTAAGATGGTTTGGAGATGTGAAAAGAATAAGGAAGGGGAGGAGATTGAGAGAGATGATGGATTGGAGACCAGAAGGTAGGAGACCAACACAGGAAGACAGAGGAAGAGATGGATGGATTCGGTGGCAGAGGCTGTGCATCGTAGAGGCAAGACGGTAGAGGAAGTAGAAGAAGATCCAACATTTGAAGATAGACAAGCGTGGAGAAGATTCTGGAGGAGTAGCACCTGACAGGGACAGCCTAACAGGATGGATTCGGTATATAAATATATATATATATATATATATATATATATCATCTACATATATATATATATATATATATATATATATATATATATATATATATATAAGGAGTGATTTCCAATTACAATATTTAAAGGGGGAATGTTACAATGACATTTTTACGATGAATTTTACAATTCCAATTGGCCTAGCAAGCCACTTCCCGAAATAAACTGCTTACAGAACTCAAGCGCGAGCCTCGGAAGCCGGACAGAACTTTAGACGACGACTTCGGCGAGATTTACGGAATGATCAGGAAAACACTTTTAAGAATTATAGGTGTGCCACGATAAATGTGGGTACCTATGGAGATAATAGATATCATGAAGGAGAGGAAGATAGATATGTTGGGGATGGCGGAGATGAGAGTGAGGGGGTGTGAGGAGGGTAAAGAAATGGGAGAAGGATTTGTTCTGATGTATAGTGGGGTGAGAGAAGAAAAGGAATAAGAAAGCATGGTGTCGGAATTATAGTGGGACCAAGACTGTCACCATGTATACAGAAAGTAAAAATTATAAATGAGAGGTTGATGATGTGCGTATTGAAGATAGGCCGGATAAAATATAGAATATACCAGATATATGCACCACAACAGGGGCACTCAGAGGAGGAAAAAACTAGATTTATGGAATTGATGGAGGAAGAGGTGGGGGTGGAGGAGGAGGGGGAGAGGTGCTTGTTGATGGGAGATTTCAACGCTAGAGTAGGAAAGAGAAGAGAGATGGAGAGAGTATTGGGACCATTTGGAGAGGATACAAGAAACATGGAGGGAGAGGCGTTGATTGATTTTTGTGTGAGAAACGACCTAAAAATAATGAACACGTTTTTCAAGCACAGAGAGTCTCACATCTTTACGAGGTATAGATGGAATCAGGTAACGCAACAATTCGATCAAAAATCGGTGAAAGACTACATGATAGTCTCCGATAAAAGGATGGTTAAGAATGTAAAGGTGATGGGAGTGTCCTTGGATGTGGATCATAGACTGGTGGTGGCGGACATGAGATAAGAGGGGAGGAGGGAGTAAATGGGCAGAAGGGGCAGTGATCAAGTGGAGAAGTTAGAAAGACAAACAGAGACAGGAAATTATGAACTGAGAAATGCAGGAAGCCCTAAGAATGAAGAAGAAGAAAACGAAGACTTGCAGGATGTCATTAAGGAAGTGGCAGAGAAAACTCTTGGTAAAAAGTAGGAGGTACTAGGAAGAGACATACACCATGGGGGAACGAAGAAGTAAAAAAGAAATTAAAGTAAAAACAGGGAAGATGCGGAAGTGGGGGAAAAAAAGAACAGCGGCAGCAAGGGAGGAATATGTACAGGCAAGGAATGAGGCAAAGAGAATAAAGAGGAGGGCAAAAAAGATGGAAGAATGGCAGGAGAAATAACGAGAGATGTGGGAGAAGGGAAGGAAAAGCTATTTAAGATGGCGAAGGCATATAGAAAACCAAAAACCGTAACTAGAAATATAAAAGATAGAAACGGAGAGATTCTTGTGAGACCAGAAGAAAGAAATGATAGATGGACCGAATACTACGAAGATCTGCTAAATGTAGAATACAGAGAACAAGAGGAAGAAGCTGTAGATCAGACGAGAGAGGAGGAAGAGGAGGAGGAAGGCGGAGAGAATACGAGGAGGCTATAAAAAGGATGAAGAAGGGTAAGACACCACCTTATTATGGTATGGCTGTGGAGTTTGTGGTGGAGGGAGGAGAGGAGGTGAGAGGGAGAATCGTCAGTTTATTGAACAAGTGTTGGAGAGAGGAAGGTGCCGGAAAGGATTAGGAGGCAAAGCAATAATAATCGATATATAAAGGTAAGGAGATGCAGGAAGCTGTAATAATTATAGAGGCATTTCACTGATGGACCATCTGGCGAAAATATACG
The DNA here is from genome assembly GCA_015478945.1 of Trachelipus rathkii. Classification (NCBI taxonomy): domain Eukaryota; kingdom Metazoa; phylum Arthropoda; class Malacostraca; order Isopoda; family Trachelipodidae; genus Trachelipus; species Trachelipus rathkii. The sequence goes on from JABUQX010145290.1 coordinate 35,024, forward strand.
AAAGAATATTGGAGAGGAGGCTGAGAGAGAAGGTAGAGCCGAGACTCGGAGAAGAACAGTACGGGTATAGAAGAGGAACGACGGACCTCTTATTCACACTAAGAATGGTTTAGGAGAAGATGCTTCTGGAATATGGCAGAGATTCTTTGTAGCAATTCATAGACCTGCAAGGCATTTGATTCGATTGCCAAGGAAAAAGCTATGGAGAGGAATTATGGAGTGAGGGGGTTAGATTAAAAGAAGGCAATGAAAGTATGTATGAGAAATGCAGTTTTAATGTTTGGGTGCGAGAACGATAGATGGTTTTGAGGTGAAAACAGGATTAAAACAGGTGTGTTTTTATCTCCACTGCTGTTTATATTATATTTAGACATGGTGATAAGGAAAGTGAGGGAGAGACTGGGAGAATTTGAAGGGGACATAATGGCATATGCGGACGATCTGGCATGTTGGAGCGAGAGAGAGGAGACGATTCGAGGGGTGGTGGAGTTGTTTACGGAGGAGTTGGAGGAAGCAGGGATGAGGATGAACGTACAGAAGACAGAGATATTAACAATAGCCGGAGGAAATGAGGAGGGGATGAGGATGGTGGTGAGAGGGGAGGAGGTGAAGGCGGTAAATACCTGCAATTATCTCGGAGGATGTTTTAGCAGAAGGGGAGGAAGTGGAGGAGAGATTACGCGACGAATGGAAAAGTATGGATTAGTTATGAAAGCGGTATACCCCATGATGAAAGATAAAAACTTCGCGGAATAGAGGTTAAAAAGTGATTTTAACAGTATACCGACTCCGACACATTGCTGTACGGAGCGGAAACATAGACAACAACATGAGAAGAGAGGAGAGTAGAATACAAGCGGCGGAGATGAGTATATTAAGATGATTGGGAAGAGTAGGAGAGACAGAATAAGAAATGAAGTTATAAGATATAGGGGTGAAGAAGATAATACTGAAGATGGATGTGGGGGGTGAGATGGTGGGGACATCTGGAAAGGATGGAGCAGGACAGAATGCCGAAAGAAGATGGGAGTGGACAGAGGAACGAGAGAACAAGGGTATGACAGAAGAAGGTATGGCGGGTGTCGGTGGAGGGACTCTCTGGAAGATGTCAGCTACAAAAATGAGTGCTAAGAGAAGAGAATGATGCAGCAGAGGATGTCTGGAAAGACGCTTGCGCGGCTGACAGGATGAAAATCCTTCCCTGGGAGGAAAAAGAGAAAAAGAAAGAGAAAATATATATCTATATATATATATATATATATATATATATATATATATATACACATACATTACTATATATATATATAAATATATATATATATATATATATATATATATATATATATATATATTATTTTTTTTATATATATATATATATATATATATATATATATATATATATATACTCTATATATATATATATATATATATATATATATATATATATATATACTTTTATATATATATATATATATATATATATATATATAATATATATATATATATATATATATATATATATATATATATATATATATATACCTGAGTGAAGCTCGAACCTCTCGTATCCACCTTTGCTTCACATTTAGCAAATCTATCCTTTCTGTTCACACGCTCGCTATACGCCCTTCCATAATACACCTGGTTTCCCCCTCGTACCTCATTATATTCTGATCTCCCATGTCCTCTCTCCCATTTGTCATCTCACTAGATATATTCCTAACCAGTCCTCTACCGCCATCTACACCTCCTCACTCCTACATCCCCATTATTAATTGTTCGCCGTATTCATAGGACATTTATATGTGAAATGAAACTGTGGCCTACAGATTATACACTCCCTAACATTCCCAAACCGATCTCTTCCATTCAATCTTTTACTATCTACCCACTCACCATTGTCATTTCCAGGCCCATTACCATCTCTTCTTTGATACTTGTGCCATCCATACCAACTCCATACCTGCTTCTTCTTCCACACTCACTAGATCATCACTCTTTTTTTCCTAATCCCTCACAAATGTTCACCAATGACTTTAATATTTTAAAATTCCAATCTCCTTGCCACAGGAAGCTAATACCTGATTAGTACCAACACCTGCTCCTCCAATAGATGTACGCATTTATTTCACCCAAATAAACTGGTGTAAACCTACAATCTTACAGTTCTGTTCCACCAATTCATACCTATCACATATTCCTCTCATGGATTCATCATTTTTCCTTTTTCAAGGTTCACACTTTCTGGAAAGTCAGGAAAAATCAGTCAAGGAAGGTCAGGGAAACGTTTTAAGAAATGCTGAAAGTCAGGCCAAAAGTCAGGAGCTTTAAAATTTCAAAACATATGAATAATGATCCACAGATAATATATTTTGATATATTTTTTTTTCCTTACTGTATAATTGTGGAATGAGAGAGGTATTTGATAAGTGAATGAAAAGGATGGGCGAGGAACGACATTCCATAAATCTACTTCTATCCTGTTTCTTTCTATTTTTAGTTCACTATTACCTACTATTTTTCCTATTCTGTCTGTAGAGGTTGTTCCAAGTTCATCCTGTAGATAGAAGTAGAATGTATACTGAATATTTCAATTGTTTGACTTATGACTTAATGTTTATATCTTTTTCTTTTTAGGGATTTATACTTTTTGAGGTGTTTTTTTTTTTTTTGAGGTTTGATGAAGTTATTTTGGATTTTTATGCAGTTGAAGGTATTTATTATTTATTTATAAAATGACTTCAAACAAAAAAAATACTAACTTTAAAGACCAGTGGTTGGATGGAAAACATCTAATTAATATTGGTGTTTGTGGACTACATGTTATTCATGGAGCAATAAAAACTGGGTTACAGACAGCAAAGTGGGAAGTGGATAGCTTTTTGCGAGATGTTTATTACATTTTCAATGATTCACCAGCCCGCCGTGCTGAGTTCATTGAAGTTACTGCAAAATCTGTTTTTCCTTTAAAACACTGTACAACCAGATGGCTTGAAAATGTGGCTTCTATTGACAGAGTTTTAAGTATTTATGATGCTATAAAGATATTTATTGACAGCCGAAAATCTCAACACCAAACCATTACAAAATGTTTCTGTTCAAACTAAAGATGTATTTCTAATATGCAAACTGGCTTTTTTTTTAAAAATGCTTTCCTTAGAATGTGAACCATTTTTACGAAAGTTCCAAACGTCAGACCCACTTGGTCCATTCCTGTTCACAGATTTACAATGTCTCGTACTAAATATTATGGAAAGATTTCTTAAGTCCAGTAAAATGCCTGCTACAACAACTAAGCTTTTTGCATTAGATTTACATGACAAAGACAATTTGCGTGATGTAAAAGGTATTAATCTTGGATTTCAGACAAAAAAACTTCTCAAAGAAGTCACTTCGAATGAAAGTAATATCCTAAAATTCAAACTTGAATGCCAGACTGTGCTAATCAAAATGACAGAAAAGATATTAGAAAGATGTCCTCTGAAGTACAAGCCTGTCCAAGGGCTCTCATCATTGGATCCTAGTATAATTTTTCATCAGCCAGAACAAGGGAAACAAAGATTTGATTTATTGCTAGAGGCATTGGTATCAATAACCGAATCACAGATTCTGTTGCTGAGAAAGCAAAGCACAATACACTCTACTTTGCAGTGAAGCTCATTCTACCATTGAATTAAAATTAAAATATTTTGGATGGTGATTATCGTCCTTCTGAGAGACTTGAGTTTTTTTCTTCTATAGTACCTGGGAATCAATGTTATGCGAAATTGTGGCAAATTATTAAATTAGGACTGATATTTTCGCATGGAAATGAGACAGTGGAAGGAGGGTTTTCTATAAATTAAGCAATTTTAGTGGAGAATCTGAAAGAACATAGTCTGATTTCTCAAAGAACAGGGCACAATGCTATAAGATCTCATGAAAGTATTCATAAAGTTCCTATCACTCAAAAAATGTTGACAAATGTAAGAGCTGCCCATAGGAGATATGAAGAACATCTCAAAGAGTCAAAACAGAACCAAAAAGAAGAAGAGAATAAAAAGGTTGAAAAAAGAAAATTATCCATACAGATCAATAAACTTGAAGAGCAGAGAAAGATGTTAAAACTGAAAGCTTTGACAGAAGAAGACGCTATTAAATCAGATCACAGTGGACGTTATTCACCTAGGCTATTAATGTAAGCTTTTAATTTATTTTCTTTTGTATAAATAAAACTGTTTACTTTGGAAAATAAAAAGAGTGTCATGGTTTTGAAAGTTATTATGACTAAAAAAAATATATATTTTTTAAATTCATCCATGATGATGAACAATTTTTAAAGTAAATTTTCAATAATTTAATGTATGAACTGAGTAAATAGGCTGCAATAATGATTAATAGATATTTTATACGCCAAAAATAACGAACACGCTGGTCAGGGAAAATTTGCGGATTTGGTCAGGGAAAGTCAGGGAATTCAAATTCAAAATTTCAGTGTGAACGCTGTGTTTAAACGACCGCGATTTCGTGCTAGGTTTACTTTTGTTTTTAAACAATTGGAATCAGCTGTTGTAATGCTCTCTTCTGAACTCACGTCTTTAGATCCTGAAATCACAAACATTCTCAAATGCCTTGTTACCCAAACTTAACATAACCTCACCCACAGGTTTTTCACACTCTTCCCACATACATCATACCATATTTTCATTTTCCACATATCGTACTCTTCCATATCTACCTCTCTCCATCAAACCTGGGACATGCCCTGACAAACACGTCTCTCAACAAATTCTACTCTCTCTCTCTCTCTCTCTCTCTCTCTCTCTCTCTCTCTCTCTCTCTCTCTCTCTCTCTCTCTCTCTCTCTCTCTCTCTCTCTCTCTCTCTCTCTCTCTCTCTCTCTCTCTCTCTCTCTCTCTCAAAAAATCTCTAAATATATTGGCACATGTGTGAGTATTTTTTCTCTCTCTCTCTCTCTCTCTCTCTCTCTCTCTCTCTC
>JABUQX010145291.1:5000-15000 GCA_015478945.1 Trachelipus rathkii
GACTTGGCTGCGAAGTACTATGGAAGACGACAGGTTAAACGGACTGGCTATGATGAGTGTACACAGAAAATTTGTGTTTGACAATTATGATTATTTTATTCAAACAGTAGTTGATAAATTTGCGTCGAACCCAAGGAAATTACTTTCTTAATAATATCAATTTTGCAACTGCTCTATATTGTGAATTTTCCATCATTGGATATTGTATTTGATATTCTATTGTTTTAATAAAATAATTTTTTAAATATTAATCATTTAATTAACACTGGCCAACAAAAAAAATTTTTTTTTTGCTGCCAAGGATATTTTATCGAATTTATAGTATATTGGGTGTGCTGATTTCAGAAATGACATTAGTTTTCCAAGATTGGCTCTAGTTCTTGAGATACAAGGTGTTCCAGATTTACTCTTATACAAATATCTTTTTTAATGCATATTTTACAGTAATATCGTTTTATTTCTTTTTAAGGGGCTTACCTTTATATATACTTTATTTTTTCTATTTTCAGAACACTATGAGTACTTCACGAAGAGCCTGTTTGAATAACTCCAATGTATTCTGCTACATCTGTGGTGAATATTGCCAGGAGAACCAAAGAAGAAATATTACTAACTTTGTGAAGCAAGCATATCTGGCATACTTTGGAATGAAACTCGGAGACCAAGATAAGTCTTGGGCTCCCCATATGGTCTGTAAAACGTGTGTCGAAAATCTACGTCAGTGGAAAAATGGACGAAGAAAAGGTTTAAAATTTGGTGTGCCTATGGTATGGCGGGAGCCAAAGAATCACCACAGTGACTGTTATTTTTGTTTGGTTAATGTGAAAGGTATCAATCGTTACAAAAAACGTAAATTTGAGTATCCGGATTTGGAATCAGCAAGACGACCTGTACCACACTCCGACGATGTCCCCATCCCAGTGTTCACTACACTCCCAGACCTAGCATTGTCTGATGAAGAAGATATCCAGGATTTGGTGTGCACACGTGCAGATAGTGGTAGTGAATATGAAGAAAGTACTTCTACACAGCAACAGTTCTCCCAGGAAGAGATCAATGATTTAGTACGAGAGTTAAGTCTCTCCAAGCAAGATTCTGAGCTTTTAGCATCTAGACTAAGTGAAAAGAACTGTCTCAAGGCCAAATGTAAAATAACTTTTTTTCGGACAAGAGAGGTAGTACTTCTTCCATATTTCATTGAAAAAGAAGACCTAGTATACTGTAGGAACATCCCTGGACTCCTACTCCAAATGGGGTTACCTAAATACCGACCAGAAGATTGGCGATTGTTTATGGATAGTTCAACGAGAAGCTTGAAGTGTGTTTTATTGTACAATGGCAATAGTTATGCATCGATTCCAATAGGTCCCTCAACAAAACTTAAGGAATATGAAAATATAAGAATGATCTTGCAGAAGCTTAGATATAATGAACACCAGTGGTCTATGTGCGTTGATTTGAAGATGGTCAACATCTTACTTGGGCAGCAAAGCAGATATACTAAGTACCCTTGTTTCATATGCTTGTGGGATAGTAGGGCTAAAGAAGACCACTGGGAAAAGGTTGTATGGCCTGCTAGGGAAAATATGACTGTAGGTGCATCAAATATCATTAACGAACCACTGGTTCCCACCACTCCACATCAAACTAGGACTGATGAAGCAATTTGTTAGGGCCCTAGACAAAGATGGTGAATGTTTCAAATATATTTGCAGATTTTTTTCCAGGGTTGAGTATGGAGAAACTCAAAGCTGGAATCTTTAGCAGCCCTCAAATTCGCCAAATCATCAAGGATGACAATTTCATAAATTCCATGACTGATATTGAAGCATCTGCCTGGAAAAGTTTTGTCTTGGTTGTTCAGAACTTTTTGGGCAACCATAAATCTGCCAACTATGTAGAACTCGTACAGAAAATGCTTTCAGACTTTAAAAATTTGAATGCTAATATGAGCATAAAAGTTCACTTTCTACATAGTCACTTAGATCGGTTTCCGGATAATCTAGGATGTTATAGTGAGGAACAAGGGGAGAGGTTCCATCAAGATATCAAGGTGATGGAAGAAAGATACCAAGGAAGATGGGATACACACATGATGGCAGACTATTGTTGGAGCCTTCAACGTGATTGTCCACATTCTGCACACAGAAGACAATCATATAGACAGCGATTTGTAATGCATTAATTGTGATTTCATTGTACTGAATTGAATGTTTTGACCTATTAGCATTTTATGTACTTACTCATTAACAATTTGATATATATCTTTCGTGTTTTTTTTTTTTGTGAATTACGTTACAACCTAACATAAATTGTTGTTATTAATGTATTTTTGTGACCACCCTGTATCTCAAAAACTAGAGCCAATCTAGGAAAACGGAGGTCATATTCGGAATCAGGGCAACAAGTTACCTATAAAATGACCTTCAAATGTTTTGCCGCAAAATCTTTGTTGGCTAGTGAATTATCCATACAAATGTTTCTAGTTTTATGTCTTCTTTCTTATATATATATATATATATATATATATATATATATATATATATATATATATATATATATATATATATATATATATATATATATATATATAAATTTTAAAAAATTTATATAAAAAAATAATAATAATAATAATATATATATATATATATATATATATATATATATATATATATATATATATATATATATATATATATATATATATATATATATATATATATATATATATATATATATATATACAATATATAACTACTGTGCTATATATATATATATATATATATATATATATATATATATACATATATATTGTAAGAGCTTTCTAAATTTTTAAAGATGTTAATGGTAGCTGGCTGTTTATAAATTAACAAAAACAGAAGAAACTAAATTAAGGTTTATATTTTATTAATACCTCATTCAAGGCAATTCGGTTTAGTGCAGTTTCATCTTTGGGGTGCGTGATTAGGTTTCGATAATAATTTTCTGTGTTATAAAATAAAAGGGAATACTTAATTAGGATAAACTTAAGATTCTTTCTGACCTCAAATCGATATTTAAGTTAGAAATAGGAAACCCATTTGGGAGCAGTGAGATTGGTTAACGTAAGAAACCATAATTCATTATTAGGCATTACTGAAACACTAAAAAAAAAAAAAAGAAAAAAAAACGCATAAATTTTTAGATCCTCAACCGTGAGGTCGACATATTTTGTCTTCCTTTTTTTTGAACAATATGAATTTAAAAGATTTATTCGAACTTTGTGAAAATGATTTTACAGTTTTAGCATTGTTGCAACATTTTCGTTTGATAGTAGATAAAAAGGTTTGTGAAAATTGTAAGAAAGAAAGTATCATAAAGATGAGAGATTTGAACATTTCCTGGAAGCTATAGCAAGGAATTATCCATAAGTCGTGAGTTGATTATTTATTAAACTTAAATATTATTAATTTTTTACTTAAAGACAAACTATCTAGGTTAGGTCTAGGTTTACGTAATGACAATCCATCTAGGCTAGGTCCTGGGCACTACGGCAACGACGATCCGTCTAGATAGGTCGTACTGTACGGCTTTTTAAGTCTAGGTTATGATAAAGTTTGGTTAGGTACACTAGGTCTAGGTTTACGGCAACGACAATCCATCTAGGTTAGGTCTAGGCTCTACGGCAACGACGATCCGTCTAGATAGGTCGTACTGTACGGCTTTTAAGTCTAGGTTATGATAAAGTTTGGTTAGGTACACACAGATTTCATATATATATATATATATATATATATATATATATATATATATATATATATATATATATATATATATATATATATATATATATATATATATATATATATATATATATATATATAACAAAAAAAAAATATATGGATATATATAATTATCCTTCTGTGGTATATATAGGCAATTACATTTCGGTAGCAGAAAAATAAAAACTAAGTCCAGTCGATATTTTATGGGAATTAACGATACATTGACATTGTAATATTAAATCGATTAGTTGTAAATCGAATATTTGTATTACATATGATAAAATACAAAACCAGTGTTGCCAATTTGGTGCATTTTGCAATAGATCTAGTGCGTTTATTGCTACTTTAGTGCAAAATTTTACTAAACGCGTGTTCTTATTTTTACTGATTTTTTGAACCGTCTATTGCTTTTTTCATCAAATATTGGCATTTTGACTTTTTTTTAATAAAATTTAGTCTAATATTTTGAGTTGGCAACACTGTAACAAACAATCGGATCAGTATTGGTTCAAACTTTATATTCGTCGGTTGTGCTAAATGGAGTTGTCAGCGTAAGTTTAGAAATGAATGTAAGTGATTTGTTTGATATATGCCAAAACGATTGCAGTTTGCTAGTTTTTTTTAGCATTGTTTTATTTTGTACAACATGTAACAGTAGCAAAGGTATCAATGTACGTTGATTTTAGTCCAAAAACAGTTGTAGACTGGTTTAACTTTTTCCGTGAGGTATATATATATATATATATATATATATATATATATATATATATATATATATATATATATATATATATAAAAATTATAATATAAATATATATATATATATATATATATATATATATATATATTTTTTTTATTTATATATATATATATATATATATATATATATATATATATATATATATATATATATATATAATCTTTCGGCAGCTACTAAACAGTATCAGTAAAAGTTAGAGCTAGTTTTACGGCACAGTGGATCAGTAAAGTTTAGGGCTACTTTTACGGAACAGTGAGTCAACGAGCCCCCTAAAATGGAGTATTTACCCTTTTTAGGGGGCTCGAGCCGATGGGGGACGGAGGGGGGACGTTTCATACCCCGGAGGGGATGGTCGGAGGAACCCCCGCGACACCCAAAGACCAAAGAGCGGGGGTTCCGGAGACCATCCCCGGAGGGGGGGATTAGTCCCCCCCGTAGTCCACCTAGAGGCCGAGAGACCCCGACTCCTGACATCGGGGTGGACTACCCGTGGGTATTCGTTAGTGATATACCCCAAAAAACAATAAATCCCAAAAATGAGTACTTTTGGGACATTTATTCGCAACAATCTATTCGTACTCTATAAATCTCAAAACCATTTGGGACATTTGATTTACTATATATATATATATATATATATATATATATATATATATATATATATATATATATATATATATATATATATATATATATATATATATATATATATATATATATATATATATATATATATATATATATATATATACCGTAATATGATATATATATGTATATATATATAATATATATATATATATATATATATATATATATATATATATATAATATATATATATATATATATATATATATATATATATATATATAATATATATATAATATATATATATATACTATGTATCGATATTACCAAATATCGATTTTATGTATCGATATAACAAAGTATCGATTTTCGATTTAATCGAACCCAACAAATATCGAAAATAAACTCTAAAAAAATTAGTGCTGCCGAAAGTAAAATTTTACCTATATATATATATATATATATATATATATATATATATATATATATATATATATATATATATATATATATATATATATATATATATATATATATATATACAGTGGCATAACTAAGGTCAGTTGCGCCCCCCCACGACTTATATGTTATTTTATTTTGTGCGCCCCCTTTAGTCATGGACGAGGTGGATAGAGTTTTTGGAACTTGAATGACAAAAAAGGTTTTCTTGTTCATATCAAAGAAAAATCCCATTAGAATTACAAAAGAACCAGAGTGTATTACAATGAAAAAAAGGTAAAGGTTAAATATCGATATCGGTCAGCCTCTAGAAGAGCCACAATCCAAATCTCAAAAACTACAACAGCTACCGGGAAAAGTAATACATTGCTGGAATGCTGGTCTAATTTTAGAGCGGAAAATGTAAAAATAAAATAAAAAATTTAAAAAAAATCATATTTCAAAAACTACAATAGCTACAGGAATACATTTTTGGAATCCTGGTAAAATTTTAGTTAGGAAAATGTATATAAAAAAAATATAAATAATTATTGTTAATAATTATAGTAATACGAGTGAAAAGCCTATTTAAGACCTTTATACGTTACTCGTTAAAATAAATAGACTTTCTAATGAAATTTTTTGTTTTGTTTTTTTACTAAAGATACTAATTATACCACCTCAAATAGCAGGAGTCAGGGTCTCGGCCTTCGGGAACTACGGAGATGGGACATTCCCCCTCGGGAGGAGTCTCGGAACCCCACGCTCTTTGGTATTTGGGTGTCGCGGGGGTTCTCGCCCCTCCCTGCAGGCATGGAAAACGTCCCCCTGTGTTCCCAAATCAATCGAGCCCCCTACATTGCCGTGTAATACCTTTACAAATAATATATATAGATACTATGTCCCCCGCCGGCTCGAGCTCCCCCCTTAAAAAAATAGCCAATTTTTGTTTTTTTTTTTTGTTTTTTTTTTACATTTTCCTAACTAAAATTTTACAAGGATTCCAAAAATGTATTCCTTTTCCCTATAGCTATTGTAGTTTTTGAGATTTTTTTTTTTTTTTTACATTTTCCGCACTAAAATTTTACCAGGATTCCAACAATGTATTCCTTTTCCTCTGTAGCTATTGTAGTTTTGTGATAACTGTAACATGTGTCTATTTTAAATTGGCCATCGATCTCTATCGATAGAATTTGGCAATCTCTATCCATTTATATATATATATATATATATATATATATATATATATATATATATATATATATATATATATATATATATATATATATATATATATATATATATTTTATATATATATATATATATATATATATATATATATATATATATATATATATTATAAAGCTATATACTCAACGAATTAATTCACATTTAGTATTTTTACAATAAAATTTAAATGTGTCGAATTTTCGTTAAAGAATAGTTTATGTTTAGCACTGCATGTGTGTCAAGATTACCTTTGAACATAAATTTATTATTAAATTTAATAATATGACAATTGCTATTAAACTTGTTGCATTTAAATACTTTCAATATTAAATTAAAATGTAAAAACGCATGCAATGTTTAAACTTTAGAGAAAATTTCATAGAAATCATTCAAATTCTTTGTCACCTATCACGCACAAAAGCTACTCTAAGACTGGAGAAAAAAAGCGAAGATTTCTTTTATAAAGAAAACATAATCGTATTCGTTCGATTAATTATATCGATAAATTTTCTTGGACTCTGAAAAAGAACTGCGGCCAGAATATAAACCATATCCGAAAAAAAAAATATATATATATATATATATATATATATATATATATATATATATATATATATATATATATATATATATATATATATATATATATATATATATATATATATATATATATATATATATATATATATATATATATATAAGATGCGCATTTTAAAACACTTTTACATTACTGTTATTGGTAAAGTAAAGCAAAAACTTACTAATAAACAATACAACATTTGTCATTACTTTTTAACTTTGACATTAATAGTCTTCTAAATGCTCATTAATCCCCTTCGTCTCTTTGCATCACAAAATGTTCGCACTAATTTCTCCAAGTCCAGTGCGCGAGCCCGATCATACTCTATGCTAAGTACAGCCAATTCACTTAACCTTACGGTGGTCGTCATGGTACTTCTCAAATAACTTTTTATTAGTTTTAATTTTGAAAAAGATCTCTCAGCAGATGATGAAGTTACTGGGAGTGTCAGAAACATTATAAAAGCTGTACACACGTCTGGAATACTACAAGACAACATATTATTTTCAATCAACAAATATTCTGCCACTTGTATTATTTTTGTCATTTTTCTTTTCTTTATTTCACTTGCCACAACATTCCTGAAGCAGACAATTTCCGTAACTAAAGAACTTGTCACGTCGGCTTCATATTTTTTGTAAAACTTGTCAGCAGACTCCATGAGCTCTTTATCTGTTTGTTCTGTAAGGGCTGTAGGGCTCAAAAAGCAAAACATCTGTTTCACCTTCCTCATACTCTGGTACCTCCGATTCACTTGGCCTATTAGTATATCAATGGCTCTGTAAAAAACCCTCACCCTGAAATTGTGCAAAGGATCAATGAAGTCAACATCTTTAGAAAGCTCAATATATCGGGTTAAAAAAATATCGTGTATATATATATATATATATATATATATATATATATATATATATATATATATATATATATATATATATATATATATATATATATATATATATATATATATATATATATATATATATATATATATATATATATATATATACCTATATATATATATATAAATATATATATATATATATATATATATATATATATATATATATATATATATATATATATATATAAATATAAAAATATAGTATATATATATATATATATATATATATATATATATATATATATATATATATATATATATATATATATATATATATATATATATATATATATATATATATATATATATATATAGAGAGAGAGAGAGAGAGAGAGAGAGAGGAAAACTCATAATGGGTTTTCGTCGAAAAGTGCCCATCCCTATTCCGCCGTGCGCGCCCTCTCGGTTCCTTCGCCCCCGCACCGCGGTTGCATGGGCGTTATTTACGCCATATATATATATATATATATATATATATATATATATATATATATATATATATATATATATATATATATATATATATATATATATACATTTATACTTTAAAAGGAAGTTACAAAAAATGTCATAATATCGACAATCGCAGAAATCTGCTCGTGCAGCCCAGCAGTGTCACGTGTTAGCTAAAACTCCAATAGAAAGATCGCGAAAGTTTCCACAAGTTGCTTTTTTTTATCATGTTAATTTTTATATGTTAATTTTTTTATTTTTATTTTTTATTTTTAAGGGGCTCGAGCCGACGGAGGGACAGAGGGGGGACGAAGTCCCCCCCGTCGTCCCCCGCTGAGGCCGAGAGACCCTGACTCTTTCTATCTTTGCTATTTAATCTTGGGTATTCCTTTAGTTAAAAAAAAAAAAAAAAACTGTTATTGGCAACCTTTTCGCACTATTGCCTTGAAATAATCGAAAAATCGATTACATTGTTCGTTCGATATATATCAGGTTAACTACCTTTTAAAGGACAAGTTCATATATATATATATATATAATATATATATATATATATATATATATATATATATATATATATATATATATATATATATATATATATATATATATATATATATATATATATATATGTATATATATATATATATAGGTATATATATATATATATATATATATATATATATATATATAAATATATATATATATATATATATATATATATATATATGTAAAAATAATATATATATATATATATATATATATATATATATATATATATATATATATATATATATATATATATATATATATATATTTATATATATATATATATATATATATATATATATATATATATATATATATATATACGCTATATATATATATATATATATATATATATATATATATATATATATATATATATATATATATATCAGGGGCGTATACATAGGGTAGGCAGGGTAGGTAGCTCCTACCCAATATTTTTGAGTCTTTTTGATAAAATAAATTAAATGGTAAAGTTAACTAAACTATTACAATTTTATTTGAAAGTGAAAAAAGAAACTGATTTTATAAAATAAATTTAAAGAAAAACAACTACATTAGCAATAGCAATTATAATAACTAAATTCATTTTAAAATTTGCCTTCCTACTCTGTTCTTAAGAGTAAAATTCTATGCTATCGGCGTACATAGATTTTCATATTTCAAATAATAATATATAGGGCCAGGCCAGACATTATTACCTTGCTGTACGAACGAAAAAATACGAGAATCCACG
>JABUQX010145291.1:17500-20000 GCA_015478945.1 Trachelipus rathkii
CACACAATCGTGAGCAGCCTTGAATAAACCTACAGTACCGTTGTACATCATCGGCAGCTTGAACACCTCTAAATCTTTCTTCATCGTTGCTGCACCGTCAAATCGTTGTATAATCAGATTGTCGCCATTTACTCAACCTTCTTATTTTGCCTTTGGTAGAGATCCTCCATTTGAACCCGTTAACAACCACAAACCCAAAAAATCTTCAAGAACAACAAATATGTTTTCCTATTCAAATAATGTATACTCAAATTGCAGTTATTTTTTTTTATTTATGTTTTGTAAATTAAAATTAAAAGTCGAGTAATGAAATTTTTTTTTTTTGGTCTGTGACTCCCTCAACACCGCCCTGGCTACGTATTATCTTACATATATATATATATATATATATATATATAGCAGTTAGTATAGTATATAGCAGTTATATATGTTATTGTTATATTATATATATATATATATTAAGGTTATGTTATTATATATTTTTAAATATATATTATTATTATTATTATTATTATTATTATTACATATTATATATTATTATTATTATTGCTATTATTATTATATAGCATATATATATATA
Source organism: Trachelipus rathkii (assembly GCA_015478945.1). Classification (NCBI taxonomy): domain Eukaryota; kingdom Metazoa; phylum Arthropoda; class Malacostraca; order Isopoda; family Trachelipodidae; genus Trachelipus; species Trachelipus rathkii. Next base: position 18,081 of record JABUQX010145291.1, read on the forward strand.
TAAATATTATATTAAATAATATATTATATTATTATTATATTATATATATTAATATATATAAATAAAAAAAAAAATATATGTTATATATATATATTATTATTGTGTTGTTATTATTATTATATTATTATTATTGCTATTATTATTATTATTATATATATATATTATTATACATATTATTATTATATTATATGTAAATATATACATATATATGTTGAGTATATATAGCATATTGGTTATATGAAGTTATTATTAAAGCATATTATTGTTATTATTATATATTATACATACATATGTTATTATATATATAGTTATAGTTATAGTTATTGTTATATATATATATATATATATGGGTTGTTGAGCAGCAGTGGTTGCTATTATGTATATATATATAGTATATATGTTATATATATATGTATATATATATATAAGGTTGTTATTATTATATATATATATTTAGAATATATATTTTTTTTATATATAGTATATATATATGTTAATATATATATATAAATATATATATATATATTACATATTATTATTATTATTATAGCAGTTATGTGCATATATTATTGTTGTTATATATATATATATATATATATATATATATATATATAAGTGAGTTGAAATAGCCTTAAATCCCGGATGGCATTCCTTCCAGAGTTTTGAGGGAGTGTGCTTCCCGTGTCATCCTCCCTCTCGTTCTCAATTATATTCTATAGCCCTCAATACCAACACTTTCCTCAGTGTTGGTGCGCGCATATGTCCAAAACTATTCCGCAAAAAGGAAGCCGCTCTGATCCTTCTAACTATCGCCCCTATATAGCTCTAGCCTGTATTCTATCTAAGATCTTGGAAACCCTTCTCAACTCTCATTTAGATCATCTGGAATCTCATTCTTTCTTTCCGATCGCCAGTACGGCTCTCGGCGCTCGAGGTCTACTAACGATATATACTTTCCCATCTAACAGATTTATGGTTTTCCACCATTAGGAATTACGGGGAGATTCTGCGTGGAGCAGCGCTTGACATATGAAAGTATTTGTTTCTGTTTTGTCCTTGCACATTCTGCATTTTTCCTTGATTTCCTCCTTCTCTTTGCTTATTTATGTCTAGCTTTTCTTCAAACGCTCAATTTCGGCTGCAAGCGTTGATGGGACGACTTCTTCCTCTTTTTCTGTCAAATTGCGGTGTTCCTCAGGGTTCTGTATTACCTCCCCACTTTGTTTCTTTGCTTTTCATTAATCTTCTCACCTGCACATCTAACTCTTATCCACTCATATGCCGATGACTCGACCCTTTATTCTTCAACTCGTATCAATTCTCCTTCTTTACTTTCTAGAATTGCCTCTCGTCTTAATCTTTCCGATTCCATTCTGCTGATCTGATAGAATTTCCGGGTTGGGTCGTCTCAAGCTTGTGAAATTTAATTCTTTAAAAACCCAACTCTACAAATCTCCTCTCTGCCATTTAATCCTTTTCCTATCTCCTTTCGACGGTTCTCCCTGTCTCTCCCTGTTGACAATATAAACATCCTTGTCCTTAACATAAACAAAAAATGTATTGGAAACCTCACATCACAATGATTGCTGGGGCGTCCTCAAAGAAACTGGGAGTTCTCTTAGACTGAGAGACCTTTTTCCGGTTTCACAGTTACCCAGTTATATAAGACTTATAAACTTGTCCTGTTCTTCTAGTCTAATTTGACCCCTCTAGTTCCCTTTGCGGCGCGATGTTGGTGTTTTATTCCTTTAGTGCTCGAGGGAACTTTCCAATCTGCGTGCCACCTCCTTTAAGACGCCCTCGTAACACAGGTGCTGTGTCGTCACATGAGTTTTGTGTTGATATTAGCAACTCCAGACTAGCTCGTTGCGGTGCTTCCTTCTTTCTGCCACCTCTGTTCTTGTGGAATTCTTCCATCTT
>JABUQX010145291.1:25000-29956 GCA_015478945.1 Trachelipus rathkii
ATATATAGTATATATATATATATATATGTATATATGTTAATGTCTTAAGCCAGGTGGCCTTTATGTGGGAGGTTTATGTTTGTGTATATGAACCTGGTCGATGGTGCTTCATCCCTCTCCACCCCTTTTTTTCAAACTTTCTCAATTTGTTGGGTACCTGAATGAGGACTTGAAAGAGACCATCAGGAGGATCGTCATCATGAGGTGTTGATGTGTGATCACGACAACTACGGTACCACCTGCTCCAGCAGGAACAGGTAGAAAACGACCCTTCCGTTACATGAGTGGTGACTAAGCCAACCAGTTTCCTGAAACCTTGAGGAGGACTCTGAAGAAGGCCTTTTGAGATAATTGCTGAAGGTGCGAAGACAACTCTGTCTCTGACCTGTTCCCCAGCAGCACAGAGAGGCCTGGGCGGACCTCTTCATTAAGTATAACATCCATGTCCCTTCATCCGTGGCTGTGGAGAGGTTTTTCATCTTGGGCTCTGATGTTCTCAGGCCTAAGAGGTCATCCCAGATTAAAAGGAACTATGAGAAGCTGGTGTTTCTGAATTGAAATATGCACTTCTTGAATTTGAAGTGGCTGTGATAGAGGGAGGGAGAAGCGAGTGAGGAAGAGAACAACAAATGATCAATCAGTAATTATCAATTTATATATATAGTGGGAGTATATATATATATATATATATATATAGCAGATATGTTATATATATATATATATATATATAGCAGCAGAGTATATATATATATATATATATATATATTTTATACACAACCTATTGTTATATGGGTAACTATGTAATTGTATATATAAAGCTCACGTTAAAAATAAAATAAAAAAATATATATAAAATTAGAGGCAACTTTATTGAAATTACAGCCATGATTTGCGATAGCGGACTGGCGAAGCAGAAAAGTTGCGGAATTGCGTGGAATTTCGATAGCGGACTGGCGAAAAAGAAAAAGTTGCGAAATTGCAGAATGAGCATATGTTAGCATATATACAGTAGCAGGTATATATATATATATATATCTTAATAGGGTTATAGAAAGATTTGGTAAAGAGTAATATCTATATATATATCTGGTATATATAAATATTATGACTGTATCTTGTTGCAGAAGCAAACACCTCGTGGGTTACTTCTCGAACCTACAATACATGTTGCAAAGCACAACGAATTCTCATTGTCCAAACGATTGAATCACTCCACGAAGCAAATGAACTGGCCAAACCGAAATTCCAAGAAGCTTTCAGCCACTCCATTGACACCAATGGACAAAGTTTTCTCTTTCACAGTTTCTTTTTCCTTGTTATATATATATATAGCATATATATATATATATATTACATATTATTAAGGTTGTTGTTATAAGATATAAGAAGAGTATAGTTGTTATTACATATTATTATATATACATATATATATTATTATTACATCTATTAGTTTTTATTAGTTATATATATATATATATATATATATATAAAGATGTTAACATACATATAATATATTATATATTTATATATTTTTTATATATGTTATAATATATAATATTATAGTTGATAACATACATATTATATATATGCGTCATTGTTATTAAGGTGCTAATATACAGGCATACATATTGCTGGCAACAAGGTTGTTGCAGAGCAAATAAAGGTATATGGGTTAGCGTATATATACATACATATTACATATACAGATAGAAAGAGTTGATATATATATATATACATATACATATACATATATACATATATTATTATTATTATTATTAAGTTATAAACATATATACATATATATTGGTTATTATATATATATATACATATATATATATATATATATATATATTATTACATATATATATATATAACATATATATTATATTATAAGTATATATATATATATTATATATATATATATATATATATATATATATATATATATATATATTTATATATATATATATATATATATATGTTATATATATAAATATTATATATATATATATATATATGAGTTATATTATATATATTATTATTATTATATATATATATATATATATATATATATATATATACATATTATTATACATATATATAATAAAGTGTCCCACTAAATATAAACGAAGAGGTTAAATCAATTAATTAATTTAATCAATTAAATTTATATATTAGAAGAAGAAGAGCAAAGTTATATATATATATTATATATAGTTATTATATATATATTATATATATATTATTATTATTACATATGTACGCATTACACATAGCAAATGAATGTTTATAGTGCTTGCTATATATTATTATATATATATATATATATATTATTATTATATATATATATATTATTGTTATTATATTATATATATATATATATATATATATATATATGGTATATTGGTTATTATTATTAACATATATATATATATTAGTTATGTTATATATGTTATTATTATTATATACATATATATATATATATATATATATATATATATATATATATATATATATATATATATAAAGAAAACGATTTTTGTCTGGCCTCCCGAAAAAACCCCCCTTGATACGCCACTGTATATATATATATATATATATATATGTGTTATGTTATATATATATAGTATAATATATATATATATATATATATATAGCATATATATATATATATATATATATATATATATATATATTATATTTCTTATATGCCCCGGATGGCATTCCTTCCAGAGTTTTGAGGGAGTGTCCGTGCTGGCCCCTCCTCTCGTTCAATTATATTCTATGCCCAATACTAGCACTTTCCCCTGCGTTAGCAAGCGCATATGTCCAACCTATTCGAAAAAAGGAAGTCGCTCTGATCTTCTACGTAACTATCGCCCCGCTCTCACTTGTATTCTATCTAAGATGTTTGAAACCCTTCTCAACTCTCAAATTTTTTAGACCATCTGGAATCTCATTCTTCTTTCCGATCGCCAGTACGGGTTTCGGGCTCGAGGTCTACTGGTGATAAACTTTCCTATTCAACAGATTTATGGTTTTCCACCCCTAGGGAACTACGGGGGAGACTTGCGTGGTGGCGCTTGACATATCCAAAACATTTGACCGGGTATGCCGTCGCTGCCCAAGTCTCTCCTTGATTTCCTGCTTATTTATGTCTAGCTTTCTTCAAATCGCCTTAATATCGACTGTTGTTGATGGCGACTTCTCTTCCTTTTCTGTCAAAGTGGTGTTAATCAGGGTTCTGTCTTATCTCCTTCTTTAGCCCTTGCTTTTCATTAATGGACTCTCTCATGTGCTGGTTCAATCCCCATCCACTATGCCGATGACTGACCCCCATTCTTCAACTCATTTCACTTCTGCTCCTCTTCTAGAACTGCCTCTCGTCTTAATCTTCCGATTCCATTCTCGCTGATCTGGATAGAATTTCCGGGTGGGTCGTCTCAACCTTGAGAAATTTAATTCTTTAACAACCCAACTTCTACAAATCTCAATCTCTAAGACCCTATCTCTTCTGACGGTTCTCTCGTCTCTCCTGTTGACAATATAAATATCCTTGGCCTTAACATAAACAAAAAAAATCTCTTTGAAACCTCCCATCACAATGGTTGCTAAGGCGGCCTCAAAGAATGGGAGTTCTTGTCTGGTGACTTTTTTTCCCCTTTCACAGTTACCCTGTGCTATACAAGACTTATAAACTGTCCTGTTCTCCTTTCCAGTTCACTTGACCCCTATCTTTGTGGCGATGTTGGTGCTTTATCTCTTTCTATAGGTACCGTAGCGGCAAGTGGAGGGAACTTTCCACCCGCGTGCCACCACCTTTAAGACGCCTTCCTTGTAGCACAAGGGGTGCTGTGTCGGGAATTGAGTTTTGTGTTGATATTAGCAACTCCAGACTAGCTCGCTGCGGTGCTTCTTCTTCTTTCCAGCCACCTCTGTTCTGTGAAATTTCTCCATCTTCTGTATTCCTCCTACCAATTTGACTTCCTGAAGCTCCTCGCGTCCAGCCCATCATCCGCGCACTTGCGTTAGCTGAATTTTTTTGTTGATCTAACATCCTCCCTGAAGTAGGGGCTTTGCCCCTTTAGCGGCGGTGATAATCGTAAGAGCATATATATATATATATATATATATATTATATATGCAAGGAGTCAATGTTGTTGTTATGAAGAAATATATATATATGCTATATATGTTATTGTTAAGGTTATAGTTGCTATTGTTATATATTATTAGTTATAGGCGTTATTATATATATATATTATAGCAACATATATTTCATATATATATATATAGCATATATATATTGTATATATATTATATATACATATATATAGTATATATATATATAGTTATATAAGTATATATATATATATACATATATATATATTATATATATTATAAAAATTGAACTATTTTCATATATATATATATATATTATATATATATAGAAATGTTATATATAGTTATATATTATATTATTATTATTATTATTGGTTATATATATATATATATGTATATGTTATATATATATATATTATTATATATATATATTATTGTTATTATTATAATATATACATATAGTTATAGAATCCTATCGCCATCTCGCCGAATGTTGCAAAGAAAATCAATCAGTCTTAAATAATAATAATAACAATAATAATAATAATAATAATACACACACACACACACACACACAATAATAATAATACACACACACACACACACACACACACACAATGGTTATTTATCTAATTCTTAAAAAATATTTTAAATAAAGATTTAAGTACTTCGTTGCAAATGGAAAAGACAACTATATATATATATAGATATATAGCAGTATATATAGGCGTATATATATATATATATGAAGCGGCGCACGAAAACGCGAAAGCGTTTCAATGATAAATGAAAACGGTTAAAACACCTGCATCCTGAGGCTGAACGAAGTACAAC
>JABUQX010145292.1:5000-10000 GCA_015478945.1 Trachelipus rathkii
GTTTGGAGAAATAAAGGTATTTTTTTATATATATATATATATATATATATATATATATATATATATATATATATATATATATATATATATATATATATATATATATATATATATATATATATATATATATATATATATATATATATATAGGTATTTTTTTTGTGTTGGTTGTTAATATTTATTTTTTCCTTTGATTTATTTAATTAAAATGGGAAATTCAGATAAACGGTGATAGAGTTAATATGGAGAAACAAGCAGCCTACTGGGAACAGTGCAATTGGGTACTTGGAAAAGTTCCAGGTTGCCATAACAAAAGACGAAAACTTGGATACTGATCGAATGTTGACGGTATTAGAGGGAATATTTCAGGTGTTGAAAAGTAAGAAAGGACCCACACGTACAGAGGAGGAACCGATAGTCACAGCGCAGAAGAGTGAGGTAACAGAAGTTACCCAGACAGGACAAAAGACTGATCCTAAAGGAGGTCTTAACATAAAAAATAGAGTGAGGATCGAGGATCAGGCTTACCAAAATTGGAGGCTGACCCGTGATCAAAGCACTAAACAGAAGAATATACCAAGAAGATAGCGCGGTATGAACGGAAGGAAAGTAGCTCAGAGAGAGGGCGGCAAGTGACCCTGATGTGACGAATGAGCATAGCAGCAATAGGCAAAAGAGGAAGAATAAGAAAAGGAGAAGGAGGGCGGAAAGAAAATACACCTTCGATGGAAGTTCTACAGCGGAAGATGAAATAGAAGAAGTTGAGAGTGAAGTGGACCAGGGAGGGAAAAAATGGCTCAAGAGGTTAGTTGAATTGGAAGAGTCAGGTGTGGAACATACAAAAGCAGTGAGTAAGATATTTATCGTTTTGGCCGGTGAGATGGTGGAGGTGATGAAGTCATTTAGGAGGAGTAATATAAAGGCTGTGAAACCCTTAAAGTATGGGAAGGAAAAAGTCCAGAAATTTGAGGCATTTATAGAGGATTACGTATGAACGATACGCAAAGGAACAATTAGGTAAAGACAAAAGTCGTTGGGCAGTGGAACTTAGGAATTTCTTAGAAGGTCCGGTATTAAGGACATACTATAGTATATACAGGGCTAAGGTCAAATATACCACCATAGTGGCTAGATTAAAAAGCTGGTGTAAGGAGGAAAAAGAAACCGAGCAGATAGATTTACAAAAAGAGTTTTGGAGGTTAGAGATGCGGAAAAATGAAAAAGTGGCTGAATTTGCGTTAAGGGTGCAAACCACTTACGAGGCAGCCACTAAAGAGGAAGATAGGGACAAACAAATACTAAAGAAACAATTTTTGAATTGTCTCCCGAAAAAGATGGCAAGGAGATTTAGAATAAGGATGGGAAATGAGAAAGAAAGCCTTAAAGTAAGATGGAAAGATGTACTGAATTGGGCCCAGGAGGAGGATGACCTGAATGACGATGATGAGGAGGAATCAAGGGATGAAGGGATACCAATATGGGCCACACTAAATGGAGAACAAAACACAAAAGGGACATACGCAGAAAAAGTGCGCTATGGAAAGCCAGTGTATCAGCAGAAACCAAATACAAGGGAATACACCAGGCAAAATAATGAAAGATATAATACTGAGGTAAAAAGATGTTACTGGTGCAACAGGGTAGGACATTTTAAAAGAGAATGTCGAAAATATAATGGGTGGTGCCTGGGATGTGGGAGTAATGAACATCGAACTGCGGAATGTGGATCAAGAAGAGGGCCCAGACAACAAGAACAAGGTTATAGAAGACAAGATCAACAGGATATGGGTGGACAAAGGCAGAATGAGAGGAAACCCATTGAAAAGAAATGCTTTTTATGCAACCAAATGGGACATTGGAGGGATACTTGTCCATTTCAGGAAGAAATAAACGAATTAATAAGGGTACGAAAACAACCAAATTCGGGAAACGAGGTAGCTCCGTTGGGACCGGGAACGAGCAGGAGCGACACCCCCAAGTAAACCACTGTTTAAAAACCAGCCCGGCTATTCAAGTTGATACAGTATTGGATCCAGAAGCAGAAGAGTTTGAAAGCAGGAAAAAAATACCTATGGGATCTCTTGGAGTTAGAAAAAGGTGAGGTCTATTCACAGCATGAACATAGGATTGAAATAACAACAGAGGATGAAATAGAGGAAGCACCAGCAGGTATTATATTTAGTACGTTCCCGGAGAAAGTAAAAAAGAAAAGAAGGGGTAGGACAGAAACCAAGGAAACATGGGACCTTTTACAATTGGCCATAGGTAAACCAAGCCATAAGAAGGATATAGGAATTCAAACGGAACATTTAGGAGAGGATAAGGAAACACAAACAGAGGCAGAACCTATTCCATCTCCTATAGATACTAGTGATCTATTGGATTGGGTGGATTCAGCACCAGAGGAAGCAACTTCAGATGCGGGATTTGATCTACAGAGTTTCGAAAGAGAGTTAAGGTTCCCTAATGACAGTTACACAATTGGTATAACCATTTCAGACGCTACTGAAGAGGAAGGGGAGGTTCTAGGTAGTATAACTCCGGTACATGATGAGGATATACAGGTAAATAATCATGTCACAAGTAATTTAAATATTCCTTTTTATAATTTCAGATCTATTCATGAGGAATTAAGGGAAGTTGGTGAGGATCCTGAACAAATGATGCTGGTTGATGGATCAGAAGGACAAGGAGGAACCCAACAAGGATCGGAGATTGAACATCGGCCAATGACACGGTCAAGAGGGTCAGCTCCAGATCTCCCGAATGTACAGAAAAGGGTATTGGAGTATGAAAGGAGGGCTGAGGAGAGAAGGGCGTCTAGTGGAAACTAGGTTAGTTTATTACTCTTGTTTATATTATATTTGAACGTTTTTTTTATTTTTATTGTGTGTTTTATGGGATATTTTCCCTTCTTTAAAGATTGGGTTTCCAATCTTGAAGGGGTGAGTAGTGTCATGAGTCTGGTGACTCATGGCATCTATTTTGATAAACCTTCTAATTTATTTTACGAAGCAGAAAAGTATTCAGGTTAAAGGAAAAGAACTCATTGTTTTCTTAAAAGAAGTTCTGGTAAACAGTAATATCTGAGTTGTAAGGATTCATTGCAAATCGTGATTACCAACTTTATAAGGATTGTTACTAGGCTGTTATTATCAGTTTTCCAAGGATCTAGTTACAAGCTGTAATTCCAGCTTTTTAAAGGACAAATTCTCCCAAATAATTGGTATGTATAGTAAATATAAAGCGATGGTTGTGATAGGTTAAGATCTGAAAGTAGGAATAGATTTATGATTTGCTGTTTAGAAATGACGAAATAACGTTTAAAGTTTGTTTAAAATATATCAGTGTTAAAGTAAAAAGTGTGGATAATTAGATACGGGTAAACTAGGGAATATTGTTAGAGATACGAGGAATTACCAAAGAATATTGTAAATTTGATATATGGGATCTTTTGGTTTAAAGGACAGTGAAAACTGTATTAAGAATTGATATAATAAACGGAAAAGTGTTAGTGGAAAAATTAACATAGTAATCTATAGGAAGAAATAGTTAAAAGGATTTAAAGGAGGAATCGAATATATATAATGTATGTGTGTGTGTATGTGTGTGTGGGTATTGATACGTACATAGTTAAAAACACATATAAAGGTAAAATGAGGACCTTTTAAGATGTGAGAGGCCCACATTTGAGAAGGGGGCGCACATACAATTTAGGTTACAGTTGCGATCGAAGGAATAGGTTAAATTCATATTATTATTATTATTATTATTATTATTATTATTATTATTATTATTATTATTATTATTATTATTATTATTATTATTATTATTATTATTATTTTATTATTATTATTATTATTATTATTATTATTATTATTATTATTATTATTATTATTATTATTATTATTATTATTATTATTATTATTATTATTATTATTAATATCGTTATTGCTATTTTTATTATTATATCAAGTATTTAGGGGTTATGAGCATTAGTGTGTATCATATTACTCTGCGGAGTATTAATGTTATTTAGGTTAACTGAATCGAGTGCTAGGTTATTACTTTATTCGCTAGCTTTATAAATATTATTTGTACGAAAGGTTTTGGGGGGGATTATTATTATTATTATTATTATTATTATTATTATTATTATTATTATTATTATTATTATTATTATTATTATTATTATTATTATTATTATTATTATTATTATTATTATTATTATTATTATTATTATTATTTATTATTATTATTATTATTATTATTATTATTATTATTATTATTATTATTATTATTATTTATTATTATTATTATTATTATTTATTATAATTATTATTATTATTATTATTATTATTATTGGTAACGGCTATTAATTGTTATTCCGATAGCGTGGATAACTGTTGGCGTTATTTAATTTATATTTTGCCATTAGTGAGCCAATAATTAATAGTTGGTTATTTTATGATTTTCAGGGAGACGAGTTTGGGGCCAGGATCAGACCCGAGTTTTGGAATCGAGTTCAAAGTTGAGTTTAGGACCAAACTTAGAAATTGGATTTTCGATTGGACTCAGACGCAAGGTTGAGTCTAAATAAGGTCACGGCTGGATATTAAGGCCAAGGCTGAAATTATTGATCAACTAAGTTGCCAGCCAAATTTGAAGGTCCAGGTTAACCTTAGGTTAGCTACTGAAGGCTGAAAACAGGCTACGGAAGATTCCGAAGGTCGAAAGGTCACACAGGCCGTTTGTAAAATTGGATCAGTTTGTTCAAAGGAGTAGGGAGCATCTTCCGAAGGATCATTCGTCTGAATAACGACGTTTATAAAGGAAGTATTGCTCTTTTACCTTTTGTAAATGACTTTAACCGAATTTGTAAATAAATAAACATAACCCGGGGTTATATTGTACTGTATATATTTGTGTCGAAATAAATTGGTATATAACGTTTAGCTTAGGTTAGTAATAGGTTATTTGTAAATTAAAGTTAAAACAGC
>JABUQX010145293.1:0-10000 GCA_015478945.1 Trachelipus rathkii
TTCTTCTTCTCTTTCTCTTTCTTCTTCTTCTTTCTCTTCTCTTCTCTTCTCTTCTCTCTTCTCTTCTTCTTTTTCTTTCTTCTCTTCTCTTCTTCTTCTTCTCGTTATTATTACTTCTCTATCTCTCTTCTCTCTCTTCTCTCTCTTCTCTTCTCTCTCTCTCTCTCTCTCTCTCTCTCTCTCTCTTTTTTCTCTCTTTTTCTTTCTCTTCTCTCTCTCTCTTCTCTCTTTTTCTTCTTTCTTTTCTTCTTTTCTTCATTTTTTCTATCTGTATGTTTCTCTCTTTCTTTTCTCTTCTCTATCTTTCTCAGCTTCTCTCTTCTTCTCCTCTCTTTTCTTTCTCTTCTCTTCTCTTCTTTTCTTTATTTCTTCTTCTTCTTCATTTACTTTTCATTCTTTCTTTCTTTCTTCCCTTCTTTCTCTTTATCTCTTCCTCTTTCTTTCTCTTCTTCTTTCTTCTTCTTCTCTTCTCTTCTTTTCTTCTCTTCTTCTTTATTGTCCTCTTCCTCTCCTCTTCTCATTCTTGTTCTTCTTTTTCTGTTCTCTTTTTCCTATCTTTCATTTTTTCACTTTCTCTTCTCTTTTTTCTTTTCATTTTCTTACATATTATTATTATTATTATTATTATTATTATTATTATTATTATTATTATTATTATTATTATTATTATTATTATTATTATTATTATTATTATTATTATTATTTTTATTTATAATCATACACATCACCATTATTACACATATTTATTACACAGTTCCTTACACATTCACAATACTACACATTCATTACACATACATTACACATTATTATCATTATTATTATTATTATCATATTTATATTATTATTATTATTATTACTATTATCTATTACTATTATTGGTATTATTAATTTTATTGACAATATTGTAATTACCCTTGAAATTACAATAATGCAATTATAAATATTGTAATTACAATTACCTTTGTTGTTGCTAACTTAATATAAATATTCTTAAAAAATTGCTGCCATTGTTTGTTGAATTATTATCTTGAATTACTACTACCAATGTTATTATTATTATTATTATTATTATTATTATTATTATTATTATTATTATTATTATTATTATTATTATTATTATTATTATTATTATTATTATTATTGCACATATACATACATACATTTTTGATTCTTATTTTTATTTTATTATTATTATTATTATTATTATTATTATTATTATTATTATTATTATTTTATTATTATTATTATTATTATTATTATTATTATTATTATTATTATTATTATTATTATTATTATTGTTTTTATTATCTTTATTACTGTTAAAATTGTCCCTATTAACTTTTTATATATCATTATTAATATTATTATTATTATTATTATGATTATCGTTATTATTCTGCGAATATTGTGTATCACAATTGTATTATAATTGGTATGTTAGATTACATTAAGCTCAATCCTTAAACCCAATAACCTTAATTTAATTACACTTGAATTATTTTGGGGGCTCAAAGGACATAACATTGTGTTGCAGTTAGTAGCCCCCTTTCAGAAATTGTATGTCATTAAGTATTGTATTCTGTATACTAAAACTATATATTATAACTGAATGTTAAACTTGACAACGTAAATTGTTTATTTTCTGAAAATTATTATTATTATTATTATTATTATTATTATTATTATTATTATTATTATTATTATTATTATTATTATTATTATTATTATTATTATTATTATTATTATTATTATTATTATTTATTATTATTATTATTATTATTTTTATTTTGATTATTATTATTATTATTTTATTATTATTATTATTATTATTATTATTAAGTATTAGTAGTAGTAGTAGTAGTAGTAGTAGTAGTAGTAGTAGTAGTAGTATAGTTTACATGACTCTTTCCCTGGCGCATTTGCTGATGATATATCGACATTACTTAATAAGCGATAAAATTCCGAACATACTATCACTGAAAACGGCAGACATTAAATAAGATTACAACATACTGTAGATCAGGGGTTCCCAAAGTGGGTGCCGCGGCACCCTGGGGTGCCGCCATCGTGTGCCAGGGGTGCCGGCACATTTTTTCAATTTTCACTAAAATTTTGGAGTTAATTAGTACAATTCGTTTTTATAATATGGCAACACCATTATTATGCATCGTCTACTACTCGTCGGCCATTTTGCTTGTAGTCACGTAGTGCGCTTTATCTCTTCAGGCAGGTTCATCTATGATGGAGAGAATTTCTAAAAATGAAAATGAAAATGCAACTGAAGCTTCATTTATTGTGAGTTTACATATTGCAAAAACTGGAAAACCGCATACTATTGCCAAGACATTAATTAAAACTTGCCTGAAGATGTTGTTAGTTGCATTTTAGGTTCAGATATGACCAAGAACATTGATACTGTGCAGCTATAAAATAACACTATAAGTATGGGAATTAACACAATTGGGACAGTAGAGAAAGAACTTATAAGATTGAAAACGTGATTTTTTTAGTTTACAGCTTGATGAAAGTACCGACGAAGCTTGCAGTTCTTCTTGTGTTTGTGAGGTACCCATTCACAATGCAAATAGAAGAGAACTTTTGATGAGTTGAAGTGCTTGAGATCTACACACCACTGGCGAGAAATTTTCAATGCAGACAATTGTACAGGAAAATGATTTGAATGGAGAAGTGTGGATATTTGCAGTGATGGAGCGGTCGCAATGGTTGGAAAAACGAAGGGAGCGTTGATGAAGTGCGGCAGAAACGCCACCAGTTACACTGTGTCATACATCGGCATTTCCTGGCAACAAAGAAAAGATGCCAAGATTTTTTAAAAAGCCGTACTGAATGATGCGTTGTAGATATCAATCATGTTAAGAGAGCTGCCTGCTTGGGCACGCCTTTAAACTTATCAGTTGAGTTGGTAGTTTCCAATCTCATGCACAGTAGTGGTGGTTTTTTGGAAAGATTTTTAGCTGACTGTTTGAACCAAACAATGCATTGGTAGTCGCATTTACAATGCAGTCTTTTTTTATTCAAAATTAATTGATGTCGATTTAGCTTAAATTGGGATATTCTTCCAACACATTCGAAAACTAATGAAACCACCACATTCTCTCCAAGGGAAGGAGCACAATTAGACAAAATAAAAGGTTTGCGCAACTTTTTTTTTATTATTTTTAAAGCATGTGTTAAGAGCAGAGACATCTCCAACTTTCTTGGTTGCAAGAATTTGTCAAAATAAATGAGATCCATCTTCAACCGAACTTCCTCGAAATTATTACTGCCTACGAAGGTTTGAAAACATTGTTCAGTATTTTCCTGATATTGATTCTGAGAATGTCAGCTGGATGACAAACACATTTTCTGTGTGGACTTCAAGTGACGTAACCTACTTGATACAAATGAAGCTAAATTGCTGGACGTCCGTGAAGACCGCTTTTTGAAACTTTAAATACCACGAAGGGGGACCAAGAAGAGTTATGGATACAAGTGTATGCAAAAAACAATGCTGTTGGCAAGATTGCATGAAAAAGAGTTTATCCACTTATCTATGTGAGTCTGTATTTCAACGTATGCTTATAAAAATGATATATTAGTAACCAGCGTCATGATTTATGTAAATTGACAAACTTCGAGAACTTAAAGAAAATAATGAAAATTCATTAAAAAACGTTAATCTCATTAAAGGTAAATGAGCATTAATTTTGCATTGTGTTTTCTTGTTTTCCTAAGACCTAAGACGTATTAATAAAACCAATTTATAGGTGTGCCGCGAATTTTAGCACAACAAGGGTGCCGCGGTGAAAGAAGTTTGGGAACCCCTGCTGTAGATGAATTCTCACAAACTTTCATTAAATTTACCAGAGAGTCATACCTTCTTATTAGCAATAAAACTTTTCAACATAAACATAAAAGGAGTTGACATGAAAAGATCCACAAATGCTAAAATACTAGGGTTAACAATAGATGAAAATTTAACATTAAGAGAACATGTATCAAACAGCAAGTGAATAAACTAGCGAAATGCATGTATATATTAGTAAAATTAGATTGTTAACTTCCTCGATATATTAAAAAAAACTTACCTACAAATTCGTTTTATCTAACGAATCAGCTATACAATCGGTTATTGCTTTGCAAAAATGTTTCATCCGACTGCTAATCGCTACTAGAAACTTTTATGACCATGCACCACCATTATTTTAAAAACTTTAAAATATTCCAGTTTGAAGACCTATTAAATCTGTCTCATTTAAAAGAACAGCAAAAAAGCTTGCACAACAAAGCCTGTAACTTCCTAATATCTTACTTAAATTGTAATAAGATTCAAAGAGACATAAATCTAAGAAATAGCTCAAATGCAAATGCTCCTTTCTATTATTAAGGAAAAGCTAGATAAGCAGTTAGCTATAAATCTGCTAAACTCTATGACGATTTACCGCAAAAATAAACCAGGAAAGTTCTTTAAAAGTATTTACACTCAAACTCAAAACAATTTATATTAATAAGCACTTTTATTGGTATTATTATTATTATTATTATTATTATTATTATTATTATTATTATTATTATTATTATTATTATTATTATTATTATTATTATTGCAGTTAACATCGAAATTATGTAACATTATTATTGTTGTTACATATATATTATTATTATTATTATATACATTATTATTATATTATTATTATTGCAGTTAACATCGAAATTATGTAACATTATTATTGTGTGTTATACCACAAATCTAATGTTATTATTTTCATATTAATATTCCTTATCGTGATTGTTTTCAGTATCCCTATTTCATGTTTTTATTATTATTATTATTATTATTATTATTATTATTATTATTATTATTATTATTATTATTATTATTATTATTATTATTATTATTATTATTATTATTATTATTATTATTATTATTATTATTATTATTATTATTATTATTATTATTATTATTTTTTTCGATATTGATATCGAGGGTAATAATGATTAATATTGTTGCTATCAATATTTTTATTCGTTATTACTAGAGTAACTATAATCATTTTTGATATCACTCTTTCCGTTAATTTTATTAATTATATTACATACACGCTACAGCTACTGTCATTATTGAATGTTGCCGGCTGTCACGTTTTCACGTTGTTACATCAGCATTATTACATTATTATTAGTTATTTGTCACATGTTCGTCAATGTTGAGCATATGTCGTTTATATAGGTAGTGGTATACGGTAGTAGTATACAGTAGTAGTTATACTGTTATTGGTATCATTATTTTGTATCATACTTTTAATTTAGTTGATATTACATTAGGAGGCATTATTATTGTCCTTACTCAAAATATATTTTTTGTCATAAACAATTATGAAATATCAGAATTATATTCGGAACTCAAAGGACACAGCACAGTGTTGCAACTAGTATCCCCATTTCAGATATTATTAAAATTATCTCTTGTTTTATGTTATTTTATAGGTATCTTTGAAATTGAATAAATATTTAATTATTTAAGGTAAAACTATGTGTATCTATATTATTAAATATTTAATTTTTATTTTCTCTAATCTTAAAAAAAAAATAGGTTTGAATGAATTATTATTATTATTATTATTATTATTATTATTATTATTATTATTATTATTATTATTATTATTATTATTATTATTATTATTATTATTATTATTATTATTATTATTATTATTATTATTATAATATTACATATTACCATTATTATTCATTACATTACAATACACACACATCAGCCACACACATTGCCATTACTACACAATACACACACACACACACACACAGCAGTAGCAGTAGTAGTAGTAGTAGCAGTAGTAGTATAATTATTATTATTATTATTATTATAATAATATTTATAATAATAAAAATAATTATTTATTATTATTATTATTATTATTATTATTATTATTATTATTATTATTATTATTATTATTATTATTATTATTATTATTATTATTATTATTATTATTATTATTATTATTATATTATTATTATTATTTTTATTTTTATTTTTACTATTTCTTATTAATTTTATTATTTTTTTTCCACCGCAAGTAAAAATATTAAGGTGATCGGAAACCTCACTGTATCTGATGTTTATTCGGTTTAAGCTTCCTCATGTTTAATTTACAATATTATTGTTTGATTTTGCATAATCTACGCGCATTAGATGTTTTATCTTACTTTACCCTGTGCATGTGTTGCAACATACGCTGTCGAACTGTATTCGTCGTATTACAAATATAAATGGCGATACATCCAATTTCATTGCAGGAGAATTGGTATACAACGTTGGTATACTCACCAGCAGATGTTGGATCACAAGCACTAAAACCAGAAAATGATTCTGTAGGTTTATAATAATTCCTTACCCTGATGGATTCATTATTTTTACCCTCAATATGTTTCTTTAAAATAATTTTATTTTTATTTTGACTCATTACATCACTGGGTCCACCACTTTATTTTTTAATAGAAAATTAAGTTATTATTTGCTGGTTTACTTCCTCATTCAGTTAATATATTCAATGTGTTTTTCCCTTTTTTTGTATAAGATGTTATTATTATTATTATTATTATTATTATTATTATTATTATTATTATTATTATTATTATTATTATTATTATTATTATTATTATTATTATTATTATTATTATTATTATTTATTATTATTATTATTATTATTATTATTATTATTATTTTTATTATTTATCTTACAAAGTTATTATTAAAATTCATTAATATCATTATTAAACATTCTTTTTTTACATATACTACATATTATAAATAAATTATGATTACATACATTACATTCATTCCAAACATACATACATATTACTACATTAAACAATACTTATTATTATTATTATTATTATTATTATTATTATTATTATTATTATTTTATTATTATTATTATTATTATTATTATTATTATTATTATTATTATTATTATTATTATTATTATTATTATTATTATTATTATTATTATTATTATTATTATTATTATTATTAATATTATTATTATTTTTTATTATTTTATTATTTTTTTATTTTTTTTTATTATTACTAATATTATTATTAGTAATATTTTTATTGTTTATGTTAAACTTAGGATTACATGGTTATCATAATGGATAACATAAATACCTTATTAGAAATAATACACATACCACACATTATTGCCACATGACATTATTAATACACATACATATTATTATTACTATTTATTATTATTATTATTATTATTATTATTATTATTATTATTATTATTATTATTATTATTATTATTATTATTATTTTTAAGCACATATGTTCCATTTGAACAGCCTTATCTACCCACTGGCATCATAAAAAACAATCACTTTTCCTTTCACCTTCGAAGTCCTCTACTTCAGGCATCACACCTTCTTTAAATTCATCTTTTGGGGCTTCGTTCTGCTTTCTTCTTTTTTTTTTATTTATAGAATTCTTATTCAAATAAATAGATATTCAAGTATATACGTAGGCCTCAACACCTTTTTTGAAAGAGCATCCTACAATCCTTTTCTCGTAATATTTAAACAGTACTTTCAAGGATATTCTTCCCTCATCTTTATATTTTCTTTCATTTTCTTTTTTCTTTCTTACATTTTCATTCTTTCTTTCTTTCTTTCTTTTTTTTCTTTCTTTCCTACATTTTCTTATTTACTTTTGATATTTGAACAATTTTATTCTATCTTTCTGTTTCATAAAACTCTATCTTAATATTTCAACAAACTAATCACATTGACGTTTTCTAAATTAGAGTAATCAATCTTTATAAATAATTTTAAGATTTTTTTAGGAAATTATTTTAGCTTTATAAAATAGTTTATTTTAAAAAGTGGACGATCATACATTTAATACTCACTCCATAATCAATAATTGTTTAAAGATTCATTTGTTTTATTATGGATAATAATAATAATATTAATAATAATAATAATAATAATAATAATAATAATAATAATAATAATAATAATAATAATAATAATAATAATAATAATAATAATAATAATAATAATAATAATAAAAATAATAATAAATAAAAAAAAAAAAAAAAAAAAAATAAAAATAAAAATAATAATAATAATAATAATAATAATAATAATAATAATAATAATAATAATAATAATAATAATAATAATAATAATAATAATAATAATAATAATAATAATAATAATAATAATAATAAAAATAATAATAATAATAATAATAATAATAATAATAATAATAATAATAATAATAATAATAATAATAATAATAATAATAATAATAATAATAATAATAAATAATAATAATAATAATAATAATAATAATAATAATAATAATAATAATAATAATAATAATAATAATAATAATAATAAAAATAATACAATATATTTAAAAACTATAAAAGAAATTTACATATTTAAGATTTTAAGATAAATTAAAATTTTAAAAAAATTGTTAAATTCGTAAGTATAAAACATGAAAAAAATTGTTTGTCATATTTAATAGAATAAAATTCTATAATGCATTAACCTTCTTACGTAATTATTCAGAAGAATTAATTAAACCATCTATTACATAGTCCATTGATATAATATAAACCCTTTATATATATATATATATATATATATATATATATATATATATATATATATATATATATATATATATATATATATATATATATATATATATATATATATATATATATATATATATATATATATATATATATATATATAATATATATATAGATGTATATACTCTATACATATATATATACATACATACATACATACATATATATATATATATATATATATATATATATATATATATATATATATATATATATATATATATATATATATATATAACTCTTATAACTATATATATATATTTATTTATTTATTTATTTGCTAACACTTTTTCCCTTGGGCAGGGTAGTGGTACGTACAGCCTCTCTCACTCTCATGGATTTAGAGATATCTCCCACCACCTCCTCCACTCCACTCTATCCCTCGCCAACACCCTACCCTCTTCCTCCCTCATCCTCCTCCTCCAGCATCTCCTTTATTCCATCCATCCACCTCCTTCTTGGTCTCCCCCTTCCCCTCCTTCCTATCCCCTCCGCCTCCCAAACTCTCCTAACCACTCTCTGTTCCTCCATTCTCACTAGATGCCCATACCATCTTAACATTCCCTTCTCCGCTCTTCCCACCAACCCATTCCTCCAATCACATCTCTCCCTCACCACCCTATTCCTAATCCTCTCCCTTCTGCTAACCCCACAAACCGCTCTCAACCCCTTCATCTCAAATACTTCCAACTTCTTCCTGGACCTGGCATTCAACCCCCACGTTTCACACCCATACAACACCGCTGGTACACAAATTTTTTCAAACATACTTATCTTAACTTTCTGTGATAAATCCCCTTTCCATAATTCTCTCAAACCACTCAAAGCTCTCATTCCTTCTCCTACTCTATGTTCTATCTCCTCCTTCATCCCTCCCCCCTTACCCAAATCCATCCCTAAATATCTAAAAATCTTTACTTCCTCCAATACTACCCCCCCTACTCGAACCTCTAACCCCTCCCCCTCTTCTCTTTCCTCCTCCTCAAACACTAACACTTTACTCTTACCTGGATTTATTTTAAGCCCCTTTTGTCCACACATTCTCTCAAACTCCCTCACCAAATACCTCAGCCCTTCCTTTTTTATTTGCCACTAGGACAGTATCGTCCGCAAACAGTATCATGTTCACTTCCCTTCTATCATTCCCATTCATCAATTCCACCCCCCTCCCCTCCCTCACCATTCCTCTGCAAACACTCTCCATAAACAAATTAAATAGCCACGGCGACATTACACACCCCTGCCTCAATCCTCTCACCACCCCAAACAACTCACTCTCCCCTCCTAACACTCTCACACACATTCTACTATTC
>JABUQX010145293.1:15000-17500 GCA_015478945.1 Trachelipus rathkii
CTCTCTTCTAACTTCCACTTTGATGAACGCCACCTCTCTTCATCTAAACCTCCCCTTTTGTTCTTGACTGAAAACCAGGTGCCTGAAGGCTCTGACATCAATCCCTACTTTGTTCCATCTTACTCTCTCGGTCCTTACTTTTCAGCCAGTCTCATTTAGTGTGCATATTTGGATAACGACGCTGCTTGTTCTTGCGTTTCTTCTTTGGAATCTTCTCAATTTTCCATCTTGTGGCTCAGGCTTCCTTACCAATTTACAACTAAATTTACAACTAAACAGTATTCTTGATCGTCATGGAGATGAACCTAATGTTCTTGATCCTTTCTTAACCTTCTCTTTAAAATGTTAAAGTATTTCTGCCTCTGGTTCCTCCACACCGAAAAAAATCGTGAGATGAGAGCTAAACATTTTGATATGTTCAATATTCTTAAACAATTGATTATTTAAGCACAACATAAGATTCTTTCGTTTTACCATTGTTTATGTTAAAGCAAACTGAAAATTTTACCAATCGCTTGGCTTACCTGATTCATAATTAAAATAACCACAATTATAGGTATACATCTACCAATTGTTGTTTGCGTTTTAAACATAATTTATGGTTAAAATTGCGAAACACTAATTGTGTTTGGCGCGTATTTAAACATATGGTTGTGTTTAAAAGAACCACAATTTGTGGTATTTTCAAACACTAATTTCAGCATCTTCTTCTATCTCTTCTAGTCTTTCGAAAGAAAGACCCTGAATACCGAGAGGAAGACATTTTGGCATTTCGGTATTTCAACTTGGCCGGACTGTCGGCGATACTTCATTGATTTCCCTTGGAATAATTATTCCTTTGGCTGGAGGGGTCCCTCGGAGTGTGTAAAATGCCTAATCGAGGAGGTTCTCTCTGGCATGAAGTAGGAGTACATTCCATACTCTTTCCCCTTCAACTAAAACTAGCAAACCTTGGTTTAACTCTGCTTTCTCTTGTGCTATTCACCACAGGGACGCTGACTTCAGTCTTCAGGAATTACCTTCTTCTTTAAATTCCAGTAACTCTTGCAATTTATTTTTCATCCCGGAATCGTGCAAAATCTATTTTCCGTAATAATAAAAACTTTTCTCGATAGAAAATGAAATAATCTTTCTGGCTCCTCTTTCTCATAACGTTTTTGGTATTTTGCAAATAATGTTAACTCTAACTTTGTTTCTTCCTCTTTTCCTCCTCTAATATCTCATGATGTCACAAATGACATCTTACCTTATGCTAAATCTGAACTCTTCGCTCAAGCCTTTGCTTCTAAATCCACTATTGACAATTCAGGAGGTATTCCCCATTTTTTAACCCCCCCCCCTTCCAACTCATTTATGCATATCGTCGTAATTTTTTCTAAAGATTTTTTTTCTACTCTTTCTGAGATTAACAATAAGAAGGTGTAAGACACTGATGATATTCCGACTGTGATTTTTAAAACCTGTCCTTCTGAGCTTATTCCCCGCCATGTTAAACTGTTCAGTCTTCGTCTTTACACTGTGACAATTCTTTCTTGTTGAAAACGTGCACTAATTCAACAGTGCCGAAAAGGGGGGACCCCCTCACAACTCTCTAACTATCGATCTATTGCTTTAACCTTCATTCTTTCTGAAGTTTTCGAATCTATCCTCGACAGGAAGATTTGGAAACATCTTAATTCTTCTTATCTAATCTTTAATGGGTAGTATATCTTTTTAAAGAAAATATCTACTCGTTATCTTCTTTCTCTTCTTTCTCTTCTTTCTCCTCTCTCTGATTCTTGGTCCTCTTCTCTTCGGCATTTCGGTGAATCTTTTGCTGTGGTGCCAGATATATCGAAAGGCGTTCGATATAGTCTGGCACAAAACTTTAATTTGTAAACTTTCCTCTTACGATATTTATCCCTCCCTCTGGTTTCCTTTCCGGTCGTTCTATAGCAGCTGTTGTAGACAGCCACTGTTCATCCTTCGAATCTGTTAATAGTGGTATTCCTCAAGGTTGTTCTATCCCAACTCTTCTAATGAAACAAAAATGGAATGAAATAAAATTCTAATTCATTAATGAATTTCTCTCTATAACTTTGCCTTATTTCACTACTATGCCAACGACTCCACCTTTCATTATTCCTTCCAATTTAGGATTCGAGAAACTAAACAGCAATTATCGCATGTCAGGATGGTGGAATTGGAGCAGCTGACCTATTAACGTATTTCTAATTGGAGCAAAGAATACATGGTAACTTTCAATGCCTCAAACACAGTAATCTATCACACAACTATAATAATCTTTTTTGAAGACAAACAACTTAAACCTTCCTCTGTTCTTAATATTCTTGGCTTCCTTTTCTCGTGACCTTAATTATAAGGATCATATTACTTCTCTTTCTAAACAAGCTTCAAATAGGTTGGGCGTTCTGAGACGTCTTCATAATAGATGCGTTGTTCTTCCTTGTGTGAAGTATGCATCACTTATCTGAGGTATTTCCAAACATACTCTGTTCTC
>JABUQX010145293.1:20000-22500 GCA_015478945.1 Trachelipus rathkii
GTCTTTTGACATATTTTAACAATAAAATAAATTTAAGATCCATTCTTTAAGACACTCAAGTCGTAACTCACGCAATTACGATTACGATTTTAGAGCTCAAAGAATGATCTCAGGTAAGAATATTATCGCAATCAATGAGACAGGTTATCTCTTTAACGAATAATATCAGGTAAGAATATTATCGCAATCAATGAGACAGGTTATCTCTTTAACAAATAATTAAGCAAGCGATCTATTAATGTTTCAAAGTCTTGTGAAATACGTTCGTCGAAGCTCAAATAAAGAATCTTAATGAGAGAAAATCATTGTCGTTATTTTGAAGGACAAAAACATTATTAAATATTTTCATATAAAATATAAAAACAATTTAATTTATATAAAAACAAATAAAATGTGAATAAATATTTTTTATTATTCAACCACAAATTGAATTTTTTAAATATATTTTTCCTGAATTATTATTAAATTGTATTTTAATTGTTCTTTCATTTTTCTTTTTGCTTTTTATTTTTTTTTATTTTGTCAATTGTTTTAAATTTTAATTTCTTTTTGGTAAACAAATTTTTTTTTAATTTGAATAGTAAATAATTAAATTAATATTTATTAATTTTCTTTCATTCCATTTTTGTTTCATTTATTGATTTTTTAAACATTTTTTATAAATTTTAATTGTCTCCCCTAAGACTTACCTTATAAATATTCAACACAAGAACAATTTAGACCTGTATATAACTAAGGAAATGAAAAATAAATATACGACATACTTTCATCTAGCAATTGTAAATTAAATCAAGATAGGTATCCCACAAGGCAGTAATTACCAAATGGTCAGCCTAGACATACCTAAACAACATCAAAGGCTAAATCAACCCTTCCTTTCCCAATAAATTGATTCAAAGAAAACAAAAAAGAAATCCAACCACAAAACTGATCTTCACAATAACATATGTTAATCATTACCCAATTATAACAACAATGATTAATACTAGCCACGCTTTTTAACTCAGGTAAAAAGTGTAGAAGGAAAAATGCATCCATCATATTAACACGACTTGTCTATTCGATGCGCTCTCTTAACACTTAGTAAAAATGATGAAGAAATAAGAGGGTATTAAATGAAAACACTTTTAAATATATTTTTCTCAATTGTTAAAGTAGTGAAGTTTGAACTTCAAGATGTCTATTATTTTGAGCTTTTTAAAAGCCTTTTCCATAATAATATGCCACAAGAGGATTAATCAAATGGTTCTAAAAGTCTTTATATATTCATATATATATATATATATATATATATATATATATATATATATATATATATATATATATATATATATATATATATATATATATATATATATATATATATATATATATATACTGTATATATATATATATATATATATATATATATATATATATATATATATAATAATAATATATAATAATATATATATATATGCTGTAATATATATAATAATAATATATATATATAATATATAATAATAATAATAATAATAATAATAATATATAATAATATATATATATAATATAATATATATATACATATAATATAAATAATAATATAATATATATATATATATAATAATAATAATAATAATATATATAATAATATATAATAATAATAATAATAATATATATATAATATAACCAATAATAATAATATATATATATATATATAAATGCTAATATATATGTAATATTAATAATAATATGTATGTATATAATAATATAATAATAATAATATATATATATATATATATATATATATATATATATATATATATATATATATATAAATCTTTCTTGCGCGCTGTGTAGTAATTTTATGAATATATTCAGTTAATTCCTCGTTTGAAGTTGATCAGGTAGCACCAATTCTGATACACCTGCATATAATATATATATATATATATATATATATATATATATATATATATATATATATATATATATATATATATATATATATATATATATATAACTACTATATATATATCATGTGTTAGGTTTATATTTAATCTAGGATGTTTATTAATTATTATGTAGCTTAAAACGACATTAAAAGTGTGCAAAGGTGGCCTTAGGACTCAAACATTACGCGATTTAATTTAGTAGATTATAAATTTAATTTCCAGGTTTATAAAAGCAAGTCCGCGGCTTCCCAATAATAATAATAATAATAATAATAATAATAATAATAATAATAATAATAATAATAATAATAATAATAAAAATAATTAATAATAATAATAATAATAATAATAATAATAATAATAATAATAATAATAATAATAATAATAATAATAATAACAATAATAATATTAATAATAATAATAATAATAATAATATTAATAATAATAATAATAATAATAATAATAATAATAATAATAATAATAATAATAATAATAATAATAATAATAATAATAATAATAATAATAATAATAATAATAATAATAATAATAATAATAATTAATAATAG
>JABUQX010145294.1:2500-7500 GCA_015478945.1 Trachelipus rathkii
ATGCATTTGCAAAGGAATACAAAAATATTATAGAACAGGTGTATATAGATAAAGAAAAATCGATAGAAGCAGTATGCAGAGGTAATCTAAGAAAAGAAGATGAGAGAACAATTATAGGGGCACAAGACTTAGCATTACGAACCAATTGGTTCAAGAGAGAGATAGAGAAAGAGAATATATCAAACAAATGCCGAATGTGCAAAGAATATCCGGAAACAGTTAGCCATATATTATCAAGCTGTGAAACACTTCTCCATCGCCAGCAATACACCGAAAGACATAATACAATATGCAAACTAATCCATTTTAGAATTTGTGAAAAATACAAAATAACAATAGAAGCATCCAAATATTGGGAACACAACCCAAACACAATAGAAGAAAATAACCACGCGCTAATACTATACGACTATAGCATTCCCACAGATGTACCTATAGCACATAACAGACCGGATATTGTAGTAAAAGATAAAAGAGAAAGAAAGGCATACATTATAGAGATAGGGATACCATGGGACGGCAGAGTATCAGCATATGAAAGGGAAAAGGAAATTAAGTACCAAAGACTGAAATACTCATTACAAGGAATGTGGAATGACATAGATAGAGCAGAGGTTATCCCTGTGGTAATTGGAAGCATGGGAGTAATTAAAAAAAGCTTACAACAGTACATAGATAGACTGCCGGTGGAAGTGACTACTTTAGAAATGAGTTCGATTATAATAAGACAGAGCGCCAGAATATTGAGAATGGTTCTCGGATGTTAAGAGAACCTACCCGGACAACCATATGCGCTTAGGACCGAGGTTCGGGCCTGCGCATTAAGTGGTAACCCTTAAGAAAGGTGAAATAAAAAATAAAAAATTTAAAAATTGTATATTTCTATTATTTGGTCAATGATAGTAATGTAAATTGCAATTTTTGAATAAAAGTTTAAAAACTGTTAGTTAATCCAATGATTTAATCTTCAGCAGTAAATATGTATATGATCATGTACCAAAACTGTAAACTATTAATTAAGCCCGAAACTGACCGAAAGTAACGCGTTACATGTAACGGCGTTACATGTAACGAGTAACGGTAACGCTTCAAAGAATTTTAAAATGTAACGATGTAACGATAACGCTACCCCTTTTCTCTCAAGTAACGAGTAACGGTAACGCTAACCAATTTCATGTAACGATGCCCATCTCTGTATATATATATATATATATCTTCACACTATGTGACGGCAATGTAGGGGAGGGCCTTGCCTACTGGCCTCCCCCACGTTAATGTCCTCTCGTATCCCTTCATCCATACATTCGTTGTTGCCCCAATCCGAGAATCGTAACACGTTTGAAAATAATTCTGAATTGTATGTATTTTTTTAAACGAGGTATTAAGACTTTAGATGCATAATAGCTTTTTATTTGCTCTACATCATAATAGGAATTCTACGATGAGATACTGAGAACTGTTGATGGGAAGAAAATTTGCAAATAGGCGTGGGAAGCGAGGTAACTGCTTGTGTGCTTGAGAAGCCGAACGAAGTAGTGGGGGTGGGTAAAAATATTATTATTATTATCTGACAAAGTAATACTGAAATATGGATAAGTTTATAATTAAAAGGCCTAGGATTGATAACAGTAATTCACTTGTGATTGAACAAACTACGAACTCATTTAGTGGTAGTTCTAGTAATGTTGATGATAATTCAAGTGGTATTGAGGCCAATCCTGTTAATGATACTAAATTTAGTAGTGTTGCTACTTGGGATATAACGTACCAAGAGGAAAATGTCCTGGATATTGGAAATTACATAATTGGAACCAATATTAAAGATGGATTAAAGTTTGACTTATTAACGAAACCGTACAAACCACCAATTACGTACAATTTTAAAGATGTTGAAGAGGGAAAGAGGCCTTTTCTTTATGAATGGCTAGATCTGCACAATTCTTGGCTAGCGTATTCTAAAATATTGAAAGGATCGTTTTGTAGATTGTGTGTCTTATTTAGACCTTCTATCAAAAGAGGTATATTTGGCTCATTTATCGTAAAACCATTTTGAAAATATAAAGGCATGCATTCACGTGCTAAAGCCCATGTAAATTCAGAATGGCATAAAGATGCCTCAGTAGCAGCAAAGAATTTCAAACGAATAATATTAAATAAGCGTGTTAGTGTAACTGAACAACTGCATGCTGCTGAGCACTTATTTATTCAAAAAATAGGCAAAAATTGGTACCTATAATTTCTACCTTAATATTTTGTGGCACCCATGATATCGCTATTCGAGGTAGCACTGCAGATACCGGCAATTTTTCCGATTTGCTTAAATTCAGAGTAGAAGCTGGAGATGTTGTTCTTGTGGAACATTTGAAATCAAGCGGAGCAAAGGCCAAATACACATCACATATGATTCAGAATGAACTTATATTTATTTGTGGAAAGTTGATATGTAATCAAATTGTGAATGAAGTAAACAATTGTGAATATTTCTCCCTTTTAGCAGACGAGACAGCAGACATATCCGGGACAGAACAGCTATCGATTGGTGTTCGCTTCGTTGATAAGGATCTCAATGTACGTGAAGAATTTCTAGGCTTTACTCCTCTTGAAAAACTGAAAGCTGAAGATATAGCAAGAGCTATATTGTCTACTACACGAGATATATACAATTTAAATATGAGTAAGCTTGTTGGACTTGGGTTTGATGGGTGCTCCACCATGGCTGGCAAAGAAAATGGAGTTCAAAAGTTAATAAGAGATCAGTACCCTAAAGCCAAATTTTTTCATTGTTGTTCCTATCGTTTAAATTTAATCATTTCTATCACTAAATCGTTTAAATTTAACAAACACTGTTGGAATTGTAAAACAATTTATAAAATTTTTCCGTGAAAGTACGTCACGCAGAAATTTGGTAGCAAATATACCATTGTTATGCGAAACACGATGGTCTGCCAAGTATAAATCAATTAGGATATTTTTTTAACATTTTAGCCAAATAAAATTATCGTTAGAAAATCTCTCATCTGATCCAGATGTAACGCAAGCCACACGAACTGCAGCATGTCAGCTTTCATCAGCAGCAGGAAGTCCTACATTTCTCATCTGTTTAATAATCATGACGAAATATAGTTCATATTTGGAGCCTATAGCAAATATTCTTCAAACTAAAGTAATAAATTTGGATGAGGTTCATTGTCACATAGAAAAACTTTTAAATATTTTAAAAACCGATAGAAGTGAAAATAATGCAGTCTCTTTTTAAAGGAATTTTTAAAAAATCTAAGAATTTTTGTGAAGATTTTTCATTACCACGTACAGTATCCAAAAGAATCCCAGCCTCAGGGACATCAAAAAGTTCTGCTGAGGATTGCTTCAGAGTTTCACTATTTATACCTTACCTTGATTCTCTCATTTCATCTCTGAGTATCAAATTTTCGGAACACAATATAACATCTACCTTTCTTTGCATTTTGCACCCAGTTAGAATAAGAAAATTAACCAAATCAGAATATTTAAAAAAAATTGAACTCATTATAACTGAATATAACATTGACAACCTAATTGGTGAAGCAGAATCTTGGTTTAATTTCTGGAAGTAATCAGATAGGGAACAAATAGATGAGAAAATGAGTTACAGCACATTACTACAAAATCATTGCACATTTTTCCCAGCAGTTGCACAAGCTATCAAAGTACTTCTCACACTTCCACCAACTACTTATACAATTGAAAGGTCGTTTAGTACCTTACGACGTGTTAAAACGTGGCTAAGGTCAACTATTTCCAACGAAAGATTAAATGGGCTATGTTTACTAAGCATTCACGGGGGAAAAGTTTCACGTCAAAAACATCAATTGATAGAAGATATTATAACTGATTTTGAGAAAGAAAAAAAGAAATATTAAATTCTTATTTTCAAGCTAAAAAGAAAACTATTTAATAATATAAGACTTCTTACTAGTTATACTCATTTTGAAATAAAACTTTTCGTAAATTATGAAATATTTATAAATATTGGGCTTATGTGTGGATTATCATTTTTTATTATTCAAAACTTTGAATACACTATAATATATATATATATATATATATATATATATATATATATATATATATATATATATATATATATATATATATATATATATATATATATATATATATATATATATATATATATATATAAAACATACCCTAAATTTTATATATATATATATATATATATATATATATATATATATATATATATATATATATATATATATATATATATATATATATATATATATATATATATATATATATATATATATTCTCTATCTTCATATATATATATATATATATATATATATATATATATATATAAATAAAACTAAAAAAAACATATATATATATATATATATATATATATATATATATATATATATATATATATATATATATACATATCTAATGTATATATATATATATATATATATATATATATATATATATATATATATATATATATATATAATATATATAATATATATATATATATATATATATATATATATATATATATATATATGTGCAGCTCATGCGATATGGGGCGTTAAATCTGTTAGCCTCTGCATGCGCGCGAGGCCCTTATAAGGCGCGGGGCCCAGGGCGATTGCCCAGGTCGCCCTGCCCTAGAGCCGCCACTGCGGCCGTGGCCTTCGTGTTCTCAATTTAAATAAAGAAATGGCATTGAAGGTGAATCAAAATCTGATTCCGTTATTTAGTTTCTCGTTTATTTAAATCTTAATAAACAAATATA
Organism: Trachelipus rathkii; assembly: GCA_015478945.1. NCBI lineage: Eukaryota > Metazoa > Arthropoda > Malacostraca > Isopoda > Trachelipodidae > Trachelipus > Trachelipus rathkii. Next base: position 7,296 of record JABUQX010145294.1, read on the forward strand.
TATAAATGGGTTCCGAATATTGTCAATAACGTTTTTTGAACGAAAAAAAAAATTGCTTAAATTTGGTTGGAAAAATAGAGTTTAAAGATTTTTTTTATAAAAAGATTTACCTAAAAGTGAACAGTGTATGAAGCAGGGCTATTGAGTCACATTAAATGTTTTGCTGACTTCAATTCCTCTCTGGATCCATCATTTTAAAATATAC
>JABUQX010145294.1:12500-22500 GCA_015478945.1 Trachelipus rathkii
ATATTAGTGTAATGATACAATGTTGATGTCCTTATATATGTTTTCGAGTCTGTAGATTTCGAAAATAATGGTTTTAGAACCGTCAAGAAATAAAAAATAAATAAATAAATAAATAAATAAATAAAATTTCTTACACTTTTTATGTTTATAACTTACAAATTTACGTTTTTACATACCCTAAAGCAGTAAATCAGTAAATCAAACACCATCCAACCAGCATCCAACCTCCCTCCTGTCCAGTTGTGATCTATTGATCTATTGATTAAGGTCAAATTTTTACTAAAATTTTCGTGTTTTACATACCCTAAAGCAGTAAATCACTAAATCAAACCACCATCCAACCTGCATCCTACCTCCCTCTTGATCATCTGTGATCTATTGATCTATTGATTAAGGTCACATTTTGAGTATCATTTTGGATAAACATAACATAAAATCAAGTTCTTTATACAAACATCAATCAATATATGTCAACGTAACAAAGTTTTCACATTAATAAAACTTACTTAGCATCATCTGAACTACGAATATAACTCACAACGACAAACCTGACACATCTTAAACAGGAATAAACGGTTAACGTCAACAAAGTTCTACACTTAACAACAGTAAAGTAACTAGCATAACATCCAAAGACGTACCATATTCACACTTTGTCAAGCATATCTCTAACATATTATCGTTAACCTTACACTGTCACAGTAACATTTAACAAAAATTTATCACAACATTGATTAATTATCATACTGATCAACGAATATACTCTAACATAATAAGGTTTCCTCATCAATAAAGCTAACATGACGTAACATGAACTAAGAAAATAATGTACAAAGACAAACCTAACACATCTTAAGCAAGAATAAGCAGTCAACATTAACAAAGTTCCAAACTTAACAACAGTAAAGTAACTAACACGGCACCCAAAACGTAACCTATTCTTACTTTTTCAAGCATATCTCTATCATATTAACGTTAACCGTACCCTGACACTGTAACATCACATTAATAAAGCTTACTTAGCATCATCTGAACTATGAATATAACACCCAACGACAAACAAAGTTTCACCCTCAACTACAGTAAAGTAACTAACATAACATCCAAAAACGTAACTTATTCACACTTGGTCAAGCATGTCTCTAACATAACAATGTTAATCGTGCAATGACACAGTAACATTTAGCAAAAATTTACCATAACCTTGCGTAATTATCATACAGACCAATGAAAGTATGCTAACGTAACAAAGTTTTCACATTAAGAAAGCCACCGTAACATGATCAGAACTAAGAATATAGTATATTACGACAAGCCTGACACATCTTAAGCAAGAATAAACTGCTAACATTAACAAAAGTTCAAACTTATCAACAGTAAAAGAGTCAATAAAGCGAACATAAGCGGGAAGTAAAACAAGTTTTCATTTTTATAACATATAATTTTTATAACATATAATTTTCATTGAAAAGTGCGTTATATAAATACATAAAAACATAAGTTTATTTTAAATATATTAATTCATCTAATCAGAGAACATAGGATTCAAGTTGGGTACGTTCTATATATCTCTCTAAAGATTCAACACCCTTTGAAAGGATGTAAGTATAAATGCCTTCAGCGGTACTAAACCATTTTTCGGCATATGTCGATTCAGCAGCACTCATTCTCTCATACAAGAGAGAAGTAAACTCTTCCAGGCTGATAGTTATTAAAGCATTCCTGTATACTGCATTATACGGGAAACCGCATGTTTCGGTGTAAATATCATAGATTACACCATGTGCTATATGTATTATGTCATCAAGTATGTCAACATCGTTAAGATGTGATGTTAATTCGTTTTTTATTTTAAGCAACGCTGTAATATTTTCAAGTGTTCGAACTGTGAAACCTATACATGTACGATAGAAGGTCACACAATCGACGGGTTTCCAATATTGGCGTACCTCAAGGGTTTTAATATTGTCACACGACGAGAACACCACTTCTATTCTATTAGAACCACTTATGTTGTCTTCCCAGTTAGATATTTCACTAAACGCTGATCTCTCGGATAACAAACACTTATCCTCTACCCATGCAGCAGCGATGTCGATAATCTTGATGAACCCATCAACACAAACGAATAAAGGTCTATTATTTGACCCTTTGGCAGAAATACAAGCAACGTAACGACTGCCATTTGGTTTACGCTTAAATATAAATGACACATCATTTGGAATAACGAAGCTCCTCGTGAAGATATCAACAACAGATGTAGAGATGCGAGGAGATGTCATCGTACCAGTACAGCGAAAAATATCCTACTGACGGAAATCGTATGCGTAAACAGCCCTTATAGGTAATGAGATTCTTTCTTTCAGCCAATCAGAAGAAAGTAAACAAGAATACAACGCACGAACGAACCATATCAGTTCAAAAAGGGTATATATTCTCGCTAGACAACAACAACAACAACAATAACAACAACAACAACAACAGCAACAATAACATAGTACAAGAATAAGTTCTTTATATACCAACCAACGAATATATGCTAACGTAAGGGTGTTTCACATTAATAAGCTATGCAAGCATTTGCCAGAACTAATATTTAACCTTATGCAAATCATATACTACCATGCAAGTCATAAATATCTTTTCATTAATAAGTCTACTCTTGGCAACGATAAAGTACCTGGCACAGCATACAAAACGTAACCTATTCACTCTTTTTCAAGCATATCTCTAACATATCAATGTTAATTTTACATTAACAACGGATTTACGTAGCATTTAGAGTATCATACAAAACATTAAGCAATAGTAAAACCAGGAATATTTTTAGGCTTATCTCTTTTTAGACTACACCCTCCTTTCAGAAAATTTCAACATGAAACATGAAAATGATTTTATGCTTTAACCATTTACATAAAGTGATGCAATACTTATTATATTTATTAAACAAACTGGTAAATCTGGCAACTGCGTATCACACAGAGGTGATTTGACAGCACTGTATAGACTTGGGAGCTGAGTTATATATATAAATCAGTGAGCTACTCGAGGGGGTATTCATAATCATAGCAAAAGTCTAGGGTAAACCTAACATTATTCAACAAAAACTTAATGTGATAAGATTATGGTCTCTGGTTGGGGCGACTGGTAGATCGAAACCATCTTCTCATATTTTACAAAACTTACCTTACGTATGAATAAACAGTCAACATTATCAAAGTACACAAAAGTGACCAATCTATCAAAGATACCGGCATCTTGAACTATGAATTGACACTATCATCATCAAAGTATCACTCATCTCGAGTATAACATCATTTTGAACTATGAATAAACGTAGACATTAGCAAAATTCTTGGGCAAACCTAACATTACTCAACAAAATCTTAACCTAAGCCCACGTTTCTAACACATCATCGTCAGTTAACACAGTAATATCTTACAAAACTCATCATTTCTCTAGTAAATCAGTGTTAATTTCACACAGTCATAGTAATACTTAACATAACGTACCTAACTTATGAATAAACAGCTTTCATTAGCCAAGAGTATCTAAAGCAACACCACCTCCTGAGAGAAAACCCAATGGGATGCGCACCTTGAAAGGGTGTGAATCCCGAGAGGGGGATCACCCGAAGGGGTGTAAGTGGGCATTACCCCTCCGAAGGAGGGGTAAGGCCTCAGCCCATCTCTGCCCCCCTTTCAGAAAATATCAATTCAAAACTGGTAGATTTGGCAGCAGCGCATCATACAGATTCGATTTGATAGCACTGTAAGCACTGTAAGCGCTACTTGGAGATCACCCCAGAGAGATGCATGAAGACCCATCTCGGGGTACCCTGAAGGGGGTGTAAGCGGTTACATAAGGGCACAGCCCAAAGGGCTGCGCCCTTACCGCTTACACCCCCTTCAGGGTACCCCGAGATGGGTCTTCATGTGGGCTTAGCAGATATGCCCCTCGGGGTGACCCCCTCTATATCATCCTACAGACCTGAAGAATTACACGGATTCGAGCTTAGCCATATATAGATTATATTCCAAGTTTTACAGACCTATAACTCTATTCCTTAAGAAAAGAGGTGGAGGTGTGACGGTCAAAGGCAACAATACGAGTATATATATATATATATATATATATATATATATATATATATATATATATATATATATATATATATATATATATATATATATATATATATATATATATATATATATATACATATATAAAATAAATATATATCTATTTATATATATATATATAGATAGGCGCGGGAGTTATATATATATATATATATATATATATATATATATATATATATATATATATATATATATATATATACAATACAAGACCTTACCGACAAATTGAAAGGGTAGATAGGTTACGTGTAGGTGAAACTTTTTAGTTAAATGAACATTCTCCCTCATGGCCCCGCAGAGGGTATGCGCATTGAAACGATGCGCAGACCGACATGTATACGTGATGTGTAGGGTCTATACGCATGGGTAGCAGTTACGGTGCCCGTTGTTACTTGATAGTACAGTGCGTGTTGCTTTAAACATGAGGTACAGCTATGCTGAACTCACAGACATAAATGGTGATGTGTTATGGTGGGGCAGTGGGATCGCATCTACGTGAAACGGCACCCCAACAGAAGACATCCTCACCTTACAACGTTTGCGTCCGTCGTACGACACCTGCGGTTGTGGCATTCGTGCTGTGCGGACACCGCTCGTAGAGGATGCCGTCGTAGAGATGTTTATCAACAAACCGGTCCTCCAGCAAGCGTAGTGTGGCGCATGCTATGCACGAAAGACACCCCACAGTGTGGAGATTAGTGAGGAAGTACATCCTCCATTCGTACCACCTGTGCAGGGTACAAGCATTGGGGCCTGCCGACTATGCACCACGTCTGGACTTTGTACGGTGGTTTCTCCGGCAGTCTACACAGGATGCTGCCTTCCCCCGATACGTCCTTTTCACAGATGAGGCTATCTTTACACGGGACGGAAACTCCAGGAATAGCCACGTATGGGACTAAGACAACCGGCATGCTCGTCAACATCTGGGCAGGTATTGCTGGCCAACACCTGTTAGGTCCCGTCGTGCTCCTGCAAAGGCTAACAGGTGCGGTCTACCTACAGTTGCCGTTGATGTTGCCTAGCCACCGCTGTGACATCTACCTTGAGGCACGTTAAGGGTATCGTGTATGCGACGCCCGTAGTCAATACAGCGGATCTACTGCACAGAATACAGGACGCCTTCAACCTCATCAACCAGGACCCACACGTGCTCAGCAGGGTTGCTGTGTCGTTGCTAGGTCGATATCAGTCCTGTGCCACGAAGAGGGCCGACACTATGAACATACATTGTAACAGCATCAATAATAAATAAGTATGCCTTTACACGTGTTTCATTATTGTTTTACCTACATTTGCTACATGTTCGGCGCAACTCGTCCGATGCGATTACACCCTTCTGGGAGCATCAGGTGAGATGGATCATTTAACGAAAATGTTTGACCTACACATAACCTGTCTGCCCTATCAATTTGTCGGCAAGGTATTAGAAACACCCTATATATATATATATATATATATATATATATATATATATATATATATATATATATATATATATATATATATATATATATATATATATATATATATATATATATATATATATATATAGTAAAGAGTTTAATTTATATAACAAAAAGAGAAAAAATAAAAAATAAAAGAAAAAAAACATCAAGAAAAACAAAAAACAAAACAGACGGAAACTAAAAACCAACCCAAACCCTCGCCTAACGCAACTCCCTAAGCTGGGTGCAGACGTGGGCCTTAAAGAAAATGAAGATTGAATCCCACAGGAAAAAAGCAGATAAAGGCAAGAATTCTACAAAACAGAAGTGGCTGTAAGAAGAAGGAGGTACCACAACGAACGAGCCTTTGGGTCTCCCAATATTCACACAATATTCATGTGAGAGGGCGCTTCTTGTGTTACGAGGGCGACGCAGTGGTGGAGGAATGCGAGGGTCAATTCCCTCCTAGCACCTGCCGTTGTAATATTTATAGAAAAGATAAGTACGCCAATGTCCGGGCAGAAAGAGTCAGAAAAGAGGAATCGTTAGAAAGTGGGGGACAGTTTATAAGTCTCTTAGTCTTAGCCTCAACCCTATCCAAAAGAAGGGCACCGGAACCATCCCAAATGTGGAACGGTACCCTATACAGGGGCGGATAAGACCCTTATATAATTGGAGTATCTGAGGAGGAAGGAAAATATTCACACAATCTGAAAGTATTCACAGCTTCTTAGAGGCCCTTTAGCAACCAAATGATATGGGGTCTCAAGACAATTCACGATAGCTAACAGGTGAGACGTTATAGCCGTCGAAGGGGAAAGGAAAGTTTTTAGTTGTTTGAGAGGAGATATGAAGAAATTTTAAAAAATTGAACTTAACAAGATTGAGGTTATTCCTTTGAGAATCACGACCAGATTAAACAAAAAATTGAATCCTGAGCTGTAGAAGAGGCAACTCTAGATCCAAGGGGAGCAGATTTGAAATGAGTAGAAAAATGAGAACAAGCTATCGGCATAAGAATGAAGAGAGTTAGAAATGCAATTGAGGAGATCATTAATGTAAATTAAGAATAAAGTTGGAATAGAACAGAGCCTTGAGGAACACCACAATTGATAAGAAAGGAGGAAGAGGTCGCTCTATCAACAAGAGCCAAAATATAAAAGATCTGAAAATAGACATGAGTAAGCAAGGAGAAAATTCAAGGAAGGTAGCTTAGAGTAGTGACGCGTGCAAGCCAGGTCAAACCATAGATATGTCAAGTCTTTCCACATAAGATTCCCCATAGCCCTAAGGCCAGAACAATACCAGATCAGTGAGATGGGAAAGTTTATCTCAGTTGACCTCGAACGTCAGAAATATACTGATGATCTGAAAGAGGGAATAGATTCCGGATGATCCAGGAAATGAGAGTTAAGAAGAGTTTCAAAGATTTTAGACATAATACAAGTGATAAGATATATAAATATATATATATATATATATATATATATATATATATATATATATATATATATATATATATATATATATATATATATATATATATATATATATATATATATTTATATATATATATATATATATATATATATTTATATATATATATATATATATATATATATATATATATATATATATATATATATATATATATATATATATATATATATATATATAAATATATATATATTTCACCAGAGGTGATATACTTATAAATTAAAAACAATTAGCATCTCAACAACAGATACAATCCCTCAACAACCATACGAACATATCAAAACCCCACGTCCCGCAGATATTTACTTTTGTTCCGACCAAATCCAGGTTACCGCAACGGTAAACCTTTCACGTTCTATCGTCTGATCACATTTCAGTATTACTTATAATCCGACGTAAACACCCCTTACATATACATCCTTTAAAAGAACTTACATTAACTACAGAAAACAAAGGGGCATAATATATATATATATATATATATATATATATATATATATAACTATATACTTTTACACACACACACACACACATACACACACACACCGGTTACATATAGAACAAGAACTACAATTCTTCCAAATTATTAACTATATTTACATCATACAACATTTTAATAAAGCCAAATTAAAATGGGCTCCAAAAATACATTCCCCTAAGGTTATAAACATTTGAATCCCAACTTTTCAAACAGAAGAGATGCCCTGATAAGCAAGGAAAACTCCAACCGATAAAATGAACAACCAACCAACCAAATCTCTGATCTCAGCAACAGAAGAAACAAATTCACCAACTCGAACGAGGATAAAAGCTCACAACAGTACACTCAAACACTACTATAAAACCAACTCTACAAAAATAATACCAAACATTATGAAAAACCCACTCCACATTGCACAATACACACCACACACACACACACACACACACACACACACACACACACACACACCTACACACACACACACATATATATATATAAAATATATTTATATATATATATATATATATATATATATATATATATATATATATATATATCTACTATATATATATATATATATATATATATATATATATATGTACAAACTGGGCGGTTGCCCAGAACTGAGGACTTTAGGGACGTCAATTACCAATCAAGGGGATCATGAATGCGATATAAAATGATGTAAATTTGTCTATTGAAAATAAACTTCCAAAATTTAAAATTAACTAGATGAGAATTGTTACAGATAGGAAAATATAATTTCTTCTCTTGAAAGGGACGTTTTATTTTGTTTCAGTTATAGGGAGAAAATATAGTCTTTAAATTGAAATTTCCTCTGTCACCTAATATTTTTAAATTTCACTTCGACTCAAGGACAAAGCCCTATTTGTTTACTGGTTGCAAAATGTAAGAGATTATCAATTTTCCAAATAACGCATGTTTTGTAGATGCACAGTCGCAAACTTTGATGTGAGGTGGATTAAATTTAGGAAATATAGTTGGTGGAATAAATTCCGCAGAACAGAGGCAGCTGGAAGAAGGATGCATCAGCGAGAAAACCTAGGCATTCCTGAAAACTCTGCACCTTGTGTACGTAGGCGCGTCTTAAAGGTGATGACATTGCGAGTAATCATCTTCCACAAATATTTCCCGCTATAGTGCTTTGAAAAGAGACAAAGCTCCAACAATGCATCCCAATGGTAAAGTGTCAAAAGGCTGGTGAAACCGGGCCAGTGCCAGGTATAGAGAACAGTACTCCAAATAAGGACGGATGAGACCCTTGATTAGTTAGAGGAACTGAAAAGAGGAAACAAATCTAGCATCCAAACAAAACTCTCAGCTTCTTTGAGGACCTCTAGAAACCGTTATGATATGATGTTCAAGACATTTGTTGTTTTCATTTGCTTATGTTAAGGTCAAACATGTTTATACCCTGTTTATACAGGACAGACAGGAGAACCATCGGAAGAAATGGAAATACTAGGTGTCTTTAAGAGGAGATTTGTTGAAGTTGAGTCTTTAGGTTGAATTTCTGAGTTGAAACCCCACTGTGAAATTCTATCCAAATCAACAAGAATAGAATCAGGAAAAATTAAAACAAGAGGCAACTCAAGAAGCCATAGAAGGAACAGATTTGAAATGAATGGATAGGGTTAGATGGGCAGCTAAGAAGGTTATTAAGGGAACGTATGAAAAGAGTAAGAAAAAAACAAAACCATTAAGAACATTTGACGGTGATGAAAGAAGAAATCGCCCCATCGACAATGACCAATATGGGCGATATGAAAAAATATCAAGACATAAGAAAGTAAAGAAAGAAGGAAATCCAAAGGAGGAGGCTTGGTGGTAGTTGCCCACATGTGATACCAGGTCAAAAAGTCTTGGATTAGGTTAAACACCACACCATGGCTTCCCTAGTTCCTGAAATGAAACCTTAAATCAGTGAGATAGGAAAGTAAATCGCAGTTGACCTCGATGTGGAAGTCACTACATATCGGAAAGAGAATAAAATTCCTAGTGATCCAAGAAGTGATATTTGTTAATGAATTCAAAGATCTTTGATAGAAAGTGCTCCTACTGAGGCTCAGAGAATATAGTTGAACAGGATAGAGATCCAGCTCAGGGGCACATTCCTTCAAAACTCGGGTAAAGATACCATTTTGGGTCGCTTGGCTCCTTCTAACGTTCATAGTTATCATGAGCGCATCGGATTAAATGTAATCAAAGTAAAGAAAGGCATGGAACACCTGAGAGAGAGAGAGAGAGAGAGAGAGAGAGAGAGAGAGAGAGAGAGAGAGAGAGAGAGAGAGAGAGAGAGAGAGAGAGAGAGAGAGAGAGAGAGAGAGAGAGAGAGAGAGAGAGAGAGAGAGAGACGATTGTCAGAGTCGCACAAGGCTGCACTAGAGAAAAACAGGTGGCCAATGAA
>JABUQX010145294.1:32500-34901 GCA_015478945.1 Trachelipus rathkii
CTTTTTTATTATAGTCTAATATATGTCTTGTATCTATTGGGCATAAAAGAAATCCTGGTAAATTATTTCTAATTTCGCTAAATATTCATTCTTTTAATTTAATTGACATAGGTTTAATGACTTTGAAAAATTGCCATTCAAACGGAGCTCTGAGTTAAATGTTTTTTGTTGCTTCTTTTCTTATCATCTTTCTTGCAAAGGACGAACAAATTCTCTATCGATGTTGCGTATAGCTACATGTACGCAAATTGAATGTTGAGGTTAGAGATAGTATAAGAGGGCACAATATAGGTTTACTCTGGTCAGGTCTGTGGGGCTGGTACATCATTTTTGCAGAATTTGGTTCCTTTATTTTAAAATTGCTTGGTTTCTATTCCAGTTCCAGGGTTCCAGTTCCGACTCCAGATGCAGTTCCAGGGTTCCAGTTCCTACTCCGGATGCAGTTCCAACTCCTATACCACCAAGTTATTATTTGTGCCTCTTTTCCAGTTATGAGGTCATTAATTGATTAAAGTATTATGCAAATTAAAGAATAATTGTTATTAAATACTTTACTTCACTTACAATTACAAATCTATTAAATATTTTATTGTAAAACTGTTTTACTCCTTCTCCGGCTCAACACCAAAATCATTTTTGCTCCGGCTCCGGCTCCGGTCCTAACTGTTGGAGCGATCACATTGGACACTGTAGTGCAGATGAATGTCCCAGCCCACTCTAACACTCCAAGAGCTCAATGGGGATGAATGCATCTATATAATCACTGCACACAATACATCAGTTTAACCTTCTCCTATTGTTAATTTTCTTGTCTTTTCGTTTTGATAGACAATTATAGACAACCACTTATATTATTCACAAGGAATTAGTCACTTTAGTCACATACCTTCCATTTGAGAAGAGCTAGTATATAGAATTATTCTCTTAAAATATTCTAATCAATTTTCTCTCCAACTCTTTTCACCACAGGTTTAATTGTTATCTTCTCCTCTCAGATGAGCTGATAGTAAAATGTTGAGCACCCTTCCTTCCTCCATTTCACCCATTTCATAGGCTCCATTTCTTTCAACTTGCATGTTTTAGAATATCACAGCTTTTAGTAGAGTTTTTCTTTTTTATCTGGCAACGATTTTATGCAAGCCATAACCCAATTTCACAAGCTTTAGTTTATGACAGAGCACACACACACCCACCACCGAGTCACTCATCAATATCATTATTACATACAAAGATATATAGTTAAGTTAAGTTATATATATATATATTACTATATGATGTATATATATATATACTTATAGCATATATATATATATAAATATATATATATACATATATATATATACATAAAGGTTATATTTGTAAAAGCCTTTGGTTTAATCTGAATGGCTAAATAGCGTCTTAATTGGTGTGATGCATGAAATAATAAATATATATATATATATATATATATATATATATATATATATATAGAGATATAGCATAGACACACATATAAGACACAAGGTGTATACAAATATATATATATATATATATATATATATATTTGTGTGTATGCTCTAAGTTTTGCACTCCTTGAAGTGGTTAATTAGTGTCTAAAATTGATTGTTTATTATATCAACGAAATGATAAAGGAGAAAATCTCAAAACTACAAAATAGAAAAAAAGAAATAAAAATTAAAGTAAATTATAAACAAAAAAAAATTAAAACAGAGTTTATGTTTGTTTTTGTTTATAAAGCGTTTTTCCAACCCTATTATATATTAGTTATTATTGGTTGGTTGAAGTTATAGTTAAAGAGCATATGTTATTATATATATATATATTATTATATAGTTATATATTAAATATTATATTATTATTATATATTATTATATATATTATATATATATTATATATACATATATACATATGTTATATATATATATATATTATTAATATTATATATATATATATATATATAAAGAAGAAAAATATTATACATATATATTATTATTATACGTATTATATATAGTTAGTTATATTATATATATATTATTATATATATATATATATATATATATATTATTATATATATATATTATACATATATATTATATATATATTATATTATATATATATATATATATATATATATATATAGGCCTACTCATATATATATTTATATATATATATATATATATATATATATATATATATATATGGTTATATATATGGTTATATATATATATATATATATATATATATATATATATATATAAGTGAATGTGATATTCCGAAAAAGCAGAGGTTCAAAGTTCGGTAAATATTTAAAAGTGAAGCGGCGCACGAAAAACGCGGTGCGTTTCGCTACCGATAAATGCGAAAACGGTTAAACACCAAATTGATTGAACGAAGTACAAAC
>JABUQX010145295.1:0-7500 GCA_015478945.1 Trachelipus rathkii
CAGTGTAGCACAACATTTTGGAATTTGGTGTTTAACCGTTTTCGCATTTATCATTGAAACGCTCGCGTTTTTCGTGCATACTTCAATATATATATATATATATATATATATATATATATATATACTACCCTTATCTATTTACTATATATTAACTTTGCCTACCCAAGTGTAATCTTCAATGTACGCCACTGATATATATATATATATATATATATATATATATATATATATATATATATATATATATATATATATATATATATATATATATATATATATATATATATATATATATATATATATATAATATATAAAAGCTTCATAAATTTTTAAGCTGACCTCCCCTAGGTTGGAAGCTGGCGACGCCCATGGAAGATATATACTGGTATTTCGGTCGAAAGAGTGTGTCGAGTGACTGAAGGACTGATTGGTGAAGAACAAGGTGCGTTTTGGAGTGGTAGAGGATGTGTGAATCAAATCTTTACATTGAAACAAATGATTGAGAAAATGAGGGAGAGGAAGAATAAATTGTATTTAGGTTTTATGGATTTGCAACAAGCCTATGATACGGTTAATAGGGAAGCTCTTTGGCAGGTGTTAGTGATATATGATGTTGGTGGTAGGTTTCTAAATGGAATAAAAAGTATGTAGACGATAGCGAAGCATGTGTAAGAATAAATGGTGTCAAAAGTGATTGGTTTAGTATTAATAGCGGAGAAGAGGCAGGGTTGCGTTATGTCTCCTTGGTTATTCAATTTGTATATGGATGGAGTTATAAAAGAATTAGAGGTGGGGGTAGCAGGAAATGGCGTTAGGATGATGGAGAATGGAGATGAGTGGATGGTGCCCTACCTACTATATGGGAATGATTTGGTTTTGTGTGGCGAATCTGAAGAGAGTTTGAGAGGATTGATAGAGAGATTTGGCAGGGTGTGTAAAAGGAGGGGCTTGAAAGTAAACGTAGATAAGAATGGGTTTGTAGTTGGCCGGGTGGGGATGATACGGAGTTGACGGAAGTATATGTTAGATGGTGAGCAGCTGGAACAAATGTCTGAGTTTAAATATTTAGGATATATGTTGGATGAAAAGGGAGCGGATGATGCAGAGTGTAGTAGGTAAGTTGTGAATGGCAGGAAGGTGGCTGGTGCAATTAAATTGTTGGTGGATGTAAAGGGATTAAGTTATGAGTGCGCTAGGGTCTTACATGAGGGAATGTTGTTACCTGTGTTATTGTATAGTAGTGAGACTATGGTCTGGAATAAGAAGTATAGATCTAAAGTTCAATGTGTTCAGATGGACAATCTTAGGGGCGTGCTTGGTGTGAAAAGAATTGATAAAATGAGGAATGAACGTATTAGAGAGTTGTGTGGTGTGAAGAAAGGGGTAAATGAGAGAATAAATGAAAGTATGCAGAGATGGTTTGGTCATGTGGAAAGGATGAATGATAGTCGGTTGGTTAAGCGGAAATATAGTGGTGAGTATGTTGGGAATCGACCGACTGTGAGACCGAAGAAAAAGTGGATTGAGTCAGTAAACGAATGTCTGGAGGAGAGAAATGTGGGTTTGGCAGAGGCAAGAAGAAAGGTATATAATAGGTGTGAATGGCAGGGTTTTGTGAAGGGGTATGGTTGTGGCCCACCTGGGCCAAGGGATGAACCCTACACTGACGATATGCCATTGTGGGTCCGTCGCAGTCCCATGAAACTCTAGGGTGGATTTTCTGACTGCGAAGAGTTATCACTAATAGGTATAGAGGGCGGTAGGCTTGGCTTTTTCGACTTTTGTCATATTCTTCTACTGCTTTTCTTTTCCGATGCATGTCACGCACCTAACCCCCAGTCTTGGGGAAAAAAAGGAAGATGAAGAAAGAAAGAATATATATATATATATAAATATATATATATATATATATATCTTTATATATATATATATATATATATATATAATATATATATATAATAATAATATAATAATATAATAATAATATAATAATAATAATACGTATATATGTATATAATAATAATAATAATAATAATATAATAATAATAATAATAATATAATATATAATAATAATAATAATAATATGTATAATAATTATATTAATATATAATATAATAATAATATAATAATATATATAAATATTATTAAAAATTATAATAATGATAATAATTATTAATAATAAAAATAATAATAATAATAATAATAATAATAATATATAATAATAATATAATAATAATATATATATAATAATAATAATAATATAATAATAATAATAATAATAATAATAATAATATGTAATAATATGTAATAATAATAATAATAATATAATAATAATAATAATAATAATAATAATAATAATAATAATAATAATAATAATAATAATAATAATAATAATAATAATAATAATAATAATAATAATAATAATAATATATATATATATATATATATATATATATATATATATATATATATATATATATATATATGTGTATATATATTTATATATATATATATATATATATATATTTATATATATATATATATATATATATATATATATATATATATATATATATATATATATATATATATATACTATATATATATATATATATATATATATATATATATATATATATATATATATATATATATATATATATATATATAATATATATATATATATATATATATATATATAAATATATATATATGACAAACTTGGAGGGGAGATTCCCCACACGAAATGTAGCAAAAATGATTCTATGCATATACACCTTTAAACGTTAGGATTAGGAGATACAACGGTTTGAAAGTACGGTCCGAAAGGTACCAGATTTGGCCTTCATACGCACACTTTTCACGAATGGACTACGTTGTGAGTGAAAGACTCTCAGGATGGAAGTGTTTGATGTATAGAAATGGTTTACACACCTGGTGAGCGGTTTATGGGGTTTGAATATGTCCACTGTAAAGGTTGCCAGATTGAGTGCATCACCTCGGGAGAGTTTGTTTCATTTTGTGGCACCAACGTAGGTTGTGAAGCTACAGGCCATAATGAGACACAATATTCCAGTGTAATATTATTCACATTACAAGTAATAATAATAATAATAATAATAATAATAATAATAATAATAATAATAATAATAATAATAATAATAATAATAATAATAATAATAATAATAATAATAATAATAATAATAATAATAATAATAATTATAATTATAATTATAATTATAATTATAATTATAATAATAATAATAATAATAATAATAATAATAATAATAATAATAATAATAATAATAATAATAATAATAATAATAATAATAATAAATAATAATAATAATGCTAACTTACTACTACTTCTACTTATAATAATTTTAATACTAAGGATAATAGTGGTATTCATAATGCTAATAATATCGTCATCAGAATAAATATCGGTTGTGTCCATACCGTTACAAAATCTGTAAATCTCAGACATACCACGCGCATGACATTTCCGTCGTACGCCTGGCAACGCTGAAGCATAATCGAGGTCACAGCCATAACGTGTTATTGAAACTCTAGGTTAATGTGAAGTGTAGTAAGACGTAGAATTCTGTCCACGTATTTCTCCGTAGACTATGGGGTATTCGTTTCAAGAACAAGCGGAAATGATATTTACGTATGGAAGAGCTAACGGCAACGCTAGGGAGGCCGCACGATTGTATCGGGATACATACCCAGATCGAATACAGCCAGTTCATACAACGTTCACTAGTATTTATCGACGATTGTGCGAGATCTACGATTTGCAACCTGTTACCGCCAATCGAGGACGACAACGTGTGGTGCGTACATCTGCAACAGAAGAACGTATTCTGCGCGAGGTTGCAAGAGACCCCGCGGTCAGCACGAGATGTGTTGCCCACCACACCCGTGTGTCACAAAGCACTGTGTGGAGGACTTTACACGATAATGACCTGTATCCATACCATCTACAGCGGGTGCAGTGTCTATCACCTACCGATTTTCAACCTCGCTTTGCCTTTTGTCGATGGTTCCAGCAGCGTTCCATAGATAATGAGTTTATGTCGCAAATACTCTTCACAGATGAGGCTACCTTCGGTACAGATGGTATTACAAATTTTCATAACACCCACCTATGGTCTGCGGTGAATCCACATGGAGCTGTGCAATCAAGGCATCAGCGTCAGTTTCGCATCAATTTATGGGCAGGAATCCTTGGGGAGCATCTTATCGGTCCATATGTCCTTCCTTCTCGCCTGAATAGCCAAAACTATCTGCAGTTTCTAAGGAATACCTTGCCCACTCTCCTCGAAGATATTCCGTTACGTGTACGGCAAACCATGTGGATAATGCATGATGGAGCTCCGGCCCACTTTAGCATGCCTGTTCGGAGGTATTTAAACGATACATTCCCAGAGAGATGAATTGGTAGAGGAGGTCCTGTATCATGGCCAGCTAGCTCGCCTGACCTCAACCCACTAGACTTTTACCTATGGGGGCATCTCAAAACTCTTGTATACGCACAGCCTATACCTACTGAAGAGATTCTTCGAGAACGTGTGATGGACTCTTGTCAGCATATTCAAATGCAACCAGGAATATTCGAGAGGGTGCGTCAGTCAATGACTAGGAGAATAACCGCTTGTATAGCCTCCGGGGGAGGCCACTTTGAACATTTTCTGTAATACGCGTCCTATAATATTTGTATTAGTGGTCATAAACATGATGTGTGTGTGTGTGTATTATTATTATTATTATTATTTTTATTATTATTATTATTATTTTTATTATTATGTTTATATTTTTTTTTGTGTATTATTATTATTATTATTATTATTATTAATGTGTGTGTGTGTGTGTATTATTATTATTAATACATGTAATGTGAATAATATTACACTGGAATATTGTGTTTCATTATGTCCTGTAGCTTCACAGCTAACGTTGGGGCCACAAAATGAAACCGACTCTCCCGAGGTGTGATGCACTCAATCTGGCCTAGTTGGTATCTTTACAGTTGACATATTCGAACCACATAAGCCGCTCACCAGGTGTGTAAACCATTGCTATACATCAAACACTTCCATTCTTAGAGTCTTTCACTCACAACGTAGTCCATTCGTAAAAAGTGTGCGTATGAAGGCCAAATCTGGTACCTTTCGGACCGTACTTTCAAACCGTTGTATCTCCTAATCCTAACGTTTAAAGGTGTATATGCATAGAATCATTTTTGCTACATTTCGTGTGGGGAATCTCCCCTCCAAGTTTGTCAGTCTATTATTGAATCACCCATAATATATATATATATATATATATATATATATATATATATATATATATATATATATATATATATATATATATATATATATATATATATATATATATATATATATATATATATATATATATATATATATATATATATATATATATATATATATATATAAAACGTTTTATTTACTTACCACGACATTTCCATCTTTATCAACATCAAAAGCAGCGCCTGTCCAAGAATTATTTCTAAATGGCTTAACTTGGACAAATTTGAAATTTTGGTAATTTGTCAAAAAATTTCCTAAGGAAAAATTTTAAAGAAATCAATTAGCTAATTATTTTTTTTTTATTATTATTTTTTTGAAAATAATAAATAATAATTATAATTATTCAACTAATAATTATGTTGAAGTGGTGGTTATGTTTAATGTGTTTATACCGCTTAAGTAAAAGATTTGATGTAGATTCAAAATATCTGATTAAAACACTGATTCTTATTATCTTTCATTTTAATCTATGAACATTTTCAACATTAGATCTCTCTCTCTCTCTCTCTCTCTCTCTCTCTCTCTCTCTCTCTCTCTCTCTCTCTCTCTCTCTCTCTCTCTCTCTCTCTCTCTCTCTCTCTCTCTCTCTCTCTCTCTCTCTCTCTCTCTCTCTCTCTCTCTCCAATCACTCTCTGTTCTCTCCTTTTTATTTTCTCTCTCTCTCTTCTCAATCCTCTCTCTCTCTCTCTCTCTCTCTCTCTCTCTCTCTCTCTCTCTCTCTCTCTCTCTCTCTCTCTCTCTCTCTCTCTCTCTCTCTCTCTCTCTCTCTCTCTCTCTCTCTCTCTCTCTCTCTCTCTCTCTCTCTCTCTCTCTCTCTCTCTTTTCAATCCTCTCTGTTCTCTCCATTTTATTTCTCTCTCTCTCTCTCTCTCTCTCTCTCTCTCTCTCTCTCTCTCTCTCTCTCTCTCTCTCTCTCTCTCTCTCTCTCTCTCTCTCTCTCTCTCTCTCTCTTCCAATCCTCTCTGTTCTCTCCATTTTATTTCTCTCTCTCTTTCTTTCTTCAATCCTCTCTGTTCTCTCCATTTTGTTTTATTTTCTCTCTCTCTCTCTCTCTCTCTCTCTCTCTCTCTCTCTCTCTCTCTCTCTCTCTCTCTCTCTCTCTCTCTCTCTCTCTCTCTCTCTCACTCTCTCTCTCTTTTCAATCCTCTCTGTTCTCTCCATTTTTTTTTCTCTCTCTCTCCTCTCTCTCTCTCTCTCTCTCTCTCTCTCTCTCTCTCTCTCTCTCTCTCTCTCTCTCTCTCTCTCTCTCTCTCTCTCTCTCTCTCTCTCTCTCTCTCTCTCTCTCTCTCTCTCTCTCTCTCTCATCTGTTTATTTTATTGCATTATTTTCTCTGTTAATTACGTAATATTTCTTTTTTCGTCTATCTTTGTCACAGTTCATCCTATTTTTTATCTTTCGAAGAACCAAATATCAGCCTAATGCCTGCAAAGATTTATAAACAACCTCCAAGAAAGAGAATTCTTGTTACTTCTTTTTAGACTCGGAATCTATCCCAGCATGTTTCAACCCATTTATGTCTATACCAACCCGTTCCAGCTCTTTCTACCCACTGAAATCAATTCTTGTATATCCCAGACCAATTAAATCTATACCAACCCGTCCCAGCCCTCTCTACCCCACTGAAATCAATTCTTGTATATCCCAGACCAATTAAATCTATATCAACCCGTCCCAGCCCTCTCTACCCCACTGAAATCAATTCTTGCATATCACAGACCAATTTTTTTTTTTTTTTTTTTTGAGAGCGGACCTCACCAACGAAGGGCATATGCCGTCCCTCCAGGCAGACAAAATACTGCCCTTCCGGCTATCACGAGCTCAAGGCAAGTGAACCCACCTGCACGAGAGCCCGTGATAACTCTCTCCAGACCAATTAAATCTCTATACCAACCCGTCCTCTTTCTAAACAATTTTCTAAACAATTTTGCCTTTGAGTTTTGTTATTAGTTAATCGTATATTAATTAATTATTTCATTGGTTACTTAATATAATAACAGAGAATTTTATTTAGCTTGTAATCTTATTCGTAATGTTATATTTTTATGTCTCTAACTTTTAACAGAAGACTTTCATTTATTTATACTATAACTACTAATACTATTACTTTATTAATTATTATTATAATTATTATTATTATTATTATTATTATTATTATTATTA
>JABUQX010145295.1:27500-54477 GCA_015478945.1 Trachelipus rathkii
TAAATTAATGTTATCCACAATAGCTAACCACACCCGTCAACTCACAGTAAATTTAAATATGAATTTATTTAGTTAATATACCATTTATTAATAATTGTAAGGGATGTGGTTAATTTGATTATCCGCTAGTAATTAAAGAGATCATCCTCTCGTTATATATATATATATATATATATATATATATATATATATATATATATATATATATATATATATATATATATATATATATATATATATTTATATATTTATATTTTTATATTTATATATATATATATCTAATATATATAACAATATATATATATATATATATATATATATATATATATATACATATATATATATATATATATATATATATATATATATATATATATATATATATATATAATATATTTTTATATATATATATATATATATATATAAATATATATATATAGATATATATATATATATATATATATATATATATATATATATATATAAATATATATATATATATATATATATATATATATATATATATATATATATATATATATATATATATATATATATATATATATATATATATATATATATATATATATATATATATAATGATTAGCATGGGTCTCCATTTTCCAAACCTTTTAGCCTAAGAGCCACAGTGACGTCTCCACTAAGTCCCAAGGGCCAAGATCTAGGTAGGTTATCATACCTAAGTTTGAATTCGGACCAACAAGTGCGATCTGAAAAGCAAAATATAGTGCGACTAGTTTGTTTTGTGACTATAGTTTCTTAGTGAAAATACAGTGTGTTTAATTGTGTGTGTTTAATTTAAATAAAAGTGTTTTAAAGATAAAACCTGTGCATTTTACTGCGGGCCGGAATATAACAATAATAATAATAATAATAATAATAATAATAATAATAATAATAATAATAATAATAATAATAATAATAATAATAATAATAATAATAATAATAATAACAATAATAATAATAGAATTAAAACCTGAGCAGTGTGCAATAAAAGGAATAGAAAATACTAATATATTATTATTATTATTATTATTAGTTATTTATTATTATTATTATTATATGTGTGTGTGTGTGTATTATTATTATTATCATTATTATTATTATTATTATTATTATTATTATAATTATTATTATTATTATTATTATTATTATTTTCCTTATTATTTTCATTATTATTTTCATTATTATTTTCATTATTATTATTATTATTATTATTATTATTATTATTATTATTATTATTATTATTATTATTATTATTATTATTATTATTATTATTATTATTATTATTATTATTATTATTAACTTTCGTTACAGCGAATTTTTAATGGTATAGTGATGCAAACAAACATCAGTGATTTAAACAAAGGTCTTCATTTTAAACGTATTGGGCATGCCATTATAATTATATTAATACTTTATTAACTAATATAACTGATACACAAATTATTAAGTGCTATTATTATTTTAGGAATTCCTGATTATTATTACGGTCAAAAGAAAACGGAAACGAAAGAAAATGATTTTGTAAAGATAACTAAACTTTTTTTTATATACGAAATGAAATTTTTTTTTCCTAAGGGTAACCCAACCTAACCTAACCTAACCTAACCTCATTTCATCCCTAGAACATAAGGGACCAAAAAAAAAAATCATTTCTCCCCTAGGACATCTATTTATGTATCATAGAGGTTACCTGCAAAAAAATTTGGCAGATATTAAGATTGTGATCAGTAGAATTTTTTTGCGTTCGAGAAAATTGAATCGGTATCGAGTCGACTCGCGCTGAGTTCGTGAAGCGATTGAGTCCTCTCTCTCTCTCTCTCTCTCTCTCTCTCTATATATATATATATATATATATATATATATATATATATATATATATATATATATATATATATATATATATATATATATATATATATATATATATATATATATATATATATATATATATATATATATATATATATATATATATATATATATATATATATATATATATATAATGTAAGTCGTTTATGATTTAAAACTAACGAACACCCTAGAGTAGACCGCATAGATATCAGTTGTCGGGGTCTCTCGGCAGCCTCTAGGTGGACAACGGGGAGACTTCGTCCCCCTCTGTCCCCCCATCGACTCGAGCCCCTAAAGAATTGAGTTCAAGGGAAACATATTTCCATTTAGGGGCTCAGTACGTCAGAGAGGACAGGTGGACAAAGTCCCCAAATCGTCACCTGGGAGCCGAGAAAAATTTCCCTAAAATATCAATTCCGAAGTCAAATCCTTTCTAGACTTATCACCAGTTTCAAAATCATGAAAACAACTTTATATATATATATATATATATATATATATATATATATATATATATATATATATATATATATATATATATATATATATATATTTTATATATATATATATATAGTTGCTAAATATTGCAAAATCGCAATTTATTATTTAGATCTTAAACAAAGAACATAAAGTGGGAAGGTAAAGAATTACTGCCTTCTCCGGGATTGAACCACCGCATGTTGCGAAATGAGGACAATATGCTCGATGCTTTACGACTGATCTATCCCTCAACCCAAAAAAGTTGAGTTCAAGAACAGTTTTAAAGCAATCGAGTTCCCTTCAAGGCAACATCACCAGGTGTCCAGCCTGTCCTTTCCCTCGTTTTTAATAATATGTAGTTGTTAAATATTGCATAATCTCAATTTATTATTTAGATCTTAAACAAAGAACATAAAGTGGGAAGGTAAAAAATTACTGCCTTCTCCGGAATTGAACCACCGCATGTTGCGAAATGAGGACAATATGCTCGTGACTCAGGGAAGCGACTCAGTTTGGTTACACACGCAAACGCATGAAAGGTGATTTGAAAATGCAATTTTCCCAAATAATCAAATAGTTACAAAGATACTGTTATTTCTCTTTTTTTTTTAAATGATTCTTTTTATTAAAAATTGAATATGTTTTTATCGAAAATGTTTCAAAATTTTAAAAAAAGCTTTAGCAAGATCTTAAATCAGTTAACTGCAAAATGCTGGCTAGCATTCTGGAAAACACCATTAACAGCTCAAAGAGACCGAGAATAATAATCAGAGTCACATACGAAAACATGTTTGAAATTGAAAACCAAAGGCAATATATATATATATATATTTATATATATATATATATATATATATATATATATATATATATATATATATATATATATATATATATATATATATATATATATATATATATATGTATATATAAATATATATATATATATATATATATATATATATATATATATATATATATATATATATATATATATATATATATATATATATATGTATATAATAATATTATTAATATGTATAATATTAATAATGAATATGTGTATATATATATAAAATAATAATAATAATAATATAATAATAATAATAATAATAATAATAATATATAATATATATAATAATAATATATATAATAATAATATATAATATATAATATAATATAATATATATATAATAATAATATATATATATATATATGTATATGTAATAATAATAATAATAATAATATATATATAATAATAATAATATAACTCAATAATAATAATAATAATAATAATAATAATAATAATAATAATAATATATAATAATGTAATAATAATAATAATAATAATAATATATGGAAATAATAATAATAATAATATATGTATGTATGTATAAGAATAATAAAATAACAATATAACATAATAATATATAATAATATATATGATATATATATATATATATATATATATATATGTTTAGAGATATATATATTTATTTGTATGTTTTCTGCTGAAAAAATTGCACTGTCGATAATTTTTGGGGACTGCATCCCCTCAAACCACCTATATACGCCCCTGATATATATATATATATATATATATATATATATATATATATAATAATAATAATATATATATATATATATATATATATAATAATATAATAATAATATATATATAATATGTATATATAATAATAATATATATATAATAATATATATATAATAATATATATATATATAATAATATAAAATAATAATATATATATACATATATATATATATATATTTGTAATATATATATATATATATATATATATATATATATATATATAAGTAGTATTGCTGCCACTCCCGCGGCAACCTATTTCTATATAAATGAATAGAGATATATTAGGCTTATGTGGAGGATTGATAGCCCGAAGGGCTATCAATCTGACAAACAGACAAAACCGAAGGTTTGTCTATGTTTGTTTGTGTTTGTCTGTGTTTGTCCGTGTTTGTTTGTGTTTGTTTGTATTATTTATTATTATTATTATTATTATACAATCACCTTAGTCCCGCTTGAGCGGGGTAGTGGTGCGTACAGCCTCCCTCCTCTCATCTCGCCCTCACCCACCTCCTCCACCCCACTCTATCCCTCGCCAACACCCTACCCTCTTCCTCCCCCATCCCTCCCTCCTCCAGCATCTCCTTTATTCCATCCATCCACCTCCTTCTTGGTCTCCCCCTTCCTCTCCTTCCTATCCCCTCCGCCTCCCAAACTCTTCTAACCACTCTCTGTTCCTCCATTCTCACTAAATGCCCATACCATCTTAACATTCCCTTCTCCGCTCTTCCCACCAGACCATTCCTCCAATCACATCTCTCCCTCACCACCCTATTCCTAATCCTCTCCCTTCTACTGACCCCACAAACCGCTCTCAACCCCTTCATCTCAAATACTTCCAACTTTTTCCTGGACCTGGCATTCAACCCCCACGTTTCACACCCGTACAATACCGCTGGTACACAGATTTTCTCGAACATACTTATCTTGACTTTCTGTGATAGATCCCCCCCTTTCCATATTTCTCTCAGACCACTCAAAGCTCTCATTCCTTCACCTATTCTATGCTCTATCTCCTCCTTCATCCCTCCCCCTTACCCAACTCCATCCCTAAATATCTAAAAATCTTTACTTCTTCCAATACTACACCCCCTACTCTAACCTCTAACACCTCCTCCTCTACACTCTCCTCCTCCTCAAACACTAATACTTTACTCTTACCTGGATTTATCCTTTTTGTCCACACATTCTCTCAAACTCCCTCACCAAATACCTCAGCCCTTCCGCGCTCTTCGCCACTAGGGCCGTATCATCCGCAAACAGTATCATGTTCACTTCCCTTCTATCATTCCCATTTATCACCACCCCCCTCCCCTCCCTCACCATTCCTCTGCAAACACTCTCCATAAACAGATTGAATAGCCACGGCGACATTACACACCCCTGCCTCAATCCACACACCCCAAACATCTCCCTCTCCCCTCCTAACACTCTCACACACATTCTACTATTCCTATAAAAGGCCCTAATGCCTTTACCTAATTTACCCCCCACTCCATTTTCCTCCAACACCCTCCACAATTCACCCCTTACTCTATCATATGCTTTCTCTAAATCTAAAAAACACCCATACACTTTCCCTTTCCTCTCTATACTTTTCTCCACAAGCATCTTTAATGTAAACACTTGATCCACACACCCTCTTCCCTCCCTAAACCCTCCTTGTTCTTCCCCCATTCTCCCCTCCGTTAAACCTCTTACTCTCTCAATCAGTATTCTTCCGTACACTTTCCCTACCATACTTAAAAGACATATACCTCTATAATTTCCACATTCCATCCTATCCCCTTTCCCCTTATACAGAGGAACCAAACAACCATCCTCCCAATCCTGTGGTACCTCACCACTCCTCCAACATATATTATACAATCTATACAGCCATTCCTCCACCCCTTTACCTCCCTTCTGCAACATTTCCATTCTCACACCATCCAGACCTGCGGACTTCCCTTTTTTTCCTTTATTCACGGCCCTAATAATTTCCTCCATTTGTATTTCATCCTCCCCCTCCCTCCCCACTTCATTTCCCATCCTCACCTCTTGCATTTCTTCCTCCCCTACCCCCCCCCCTTCATTCAATAGTCCACTAAAGTACTCCCCCCACCTCTTCCTCACCCTATCCTCTCCTCCTATCCACTCCCCATCTCCTCCCTTAATCCTCTCCCCAACCCCCCCTTCTTCCTCCTTTTTTTATTTACTTCTTTCCAGAACATCTTACTCCCCGATTCAAACGTTTCCGTCACTCTTCTACACCATTCCCCTTTTGCTCTTCTCTTCGCCCTCTCCACCGCTCTCTTTGCTTCCACTCTAATCCTTCTATATTCCTCCCAACTATCTTCTCTCCTACTTCCCAACCATTTCACATAGGCCTCCTTTTTCCTTTTTACCACCTCACTCACCTCCTCACTCCACCATTCCCTCCCTTTCCTTCTGCTTGCACCCACCCTTTTTACTCCACATACCCTTCTAGCCTCTTCACATATTGCCTCTCTAAATCTCTTCCACTCCCCCTCCACCTCCCCAATTCCCGTCCCTCTCACGTTTCTCCACCTGTCCTCCATACCTCTCCTAAACTCCCTCCCACACACTATCTCCTCCAATTTTTCCACCTTTATCACTTCCACTCTCCTCTTTTCTCCCCTCTCCCTAACCATCACCTCTCCTCCCACCCTTATCCTGGCAAGCACCAAATAGTGATCCGATATCCCCCCCCGCCCCTCTAAATACATTTACATCTAATAATCTATCTCTATCCTTCCCATTTACACACACATAATCTAATAACGCCTTCCCCCCCGTTATCTCACTCTTCCATGTATACTTATGATTCTCACTTTTTTTAAACCAAGTATTCCCCACTATCATTCTTCTTTCGACACACAACTCTATCAGACTTTCTCCATTAGCATTCCTCTCCCCTACCCCAAAAGGTCCTATTATTCTTCCCACCCCCACCCTTCCCACTCCTGCATTCAAATCTCCCAATAGACAAATTTTTTCATTTACCCCAAAACTCTCCCAACACTCATTCAATTCTCCTCCTCCCTCGCTCCATTCACTGGTGCGTACGCACATACAAAAACCCACATTTCCCCCCCGAATTTCACTTTTACCCACATAATCCTAGAACTCACCTGTTTACACAGTCTCACCTTATCCCACATCTCTTTCCTCATAACTATTCCCACCCCTTCCCTCGCCCTCACTCTCTCGTTCACCCCCGAAATCATACCCTTGTATTCTCCAAAATTCATCTCCCTCTTTCCTTTCAACTTAGTCTCTGTTATCCCTAGCACATCCAACCTTTTTTCCTCAAACATCAACCCTACTTCCTCCCTCTTCAAATCCTCGTTTACCCCTCTCACATTCATACACCCCACCCTGATTACCACTCTCCTCCCCATCTTTCCCTATTTCTATAGATAACTCACTCAGGCTGTACGCTTTATGGGAACCCCCACCCTTGGTAATTCCCAACACCAAGGGCTACCACCCCGCTCACCAACCCACAATATCAACAACAAAATACGTTAAAATAATATAAGACACAATAAAAGGTTAATTACTTAAAAACTCCTTAAAATCACTTCCAATAAAAAAAAAGGTTAAAATGACAATATACAGTAAAAATATAAAAGGTTATAACCTACACTATCAATTTATATTTCTTCCCACCCCCCTTCCCCCTCCTCCTCCCCCCTACTCCCTCCCTTTTCTTTCCTCTTTAAAATTTACACGTTAAAAATTTTATCCATTAAAAATAAAAAAAAACTTTATTTAATCTTTAAAATTCTTTAAAATCTCCTATATTTACAAATATATAAAAGTCGCTTATACTTATTTTAAATATAAAAAGATATATATTCTTAAACGAACTTTTAAACTTTACACTTCTTAAATGTACGTTAATTCCTATTATATAAGTTTTATTTAAATTTTGGTTTTTTAGTAAGAAAAGTGAGTTAAGACATATAGGTTTCAAAACGTAAAAATAAATACGCACAAGTTTGCACCTTAAATTTTTGCTTTACGCATATAAAGAATGAACAAGAGAATAACTAAGCCAAACAGGAAACGTTTCACTCCTGTCCACTCTATACCAGTACTTTATATGGTGTTTATAAAGTATATAGTACAAAGCATGCACATAGATATTTTATTTCCCAAATAATAAACTCTTGAATTTATGTTAAAAGATTCAACCTTAAAAGACCGATCACAAACCAGTTCTCCTTCAATTTATGTTGAAAGATTGGACGTACATTTCTTTCAACGGAATACTGAAAGACTGAAAGACAAATTTTTTCAATTTTGTGCAAGGAGCGTAACCAAACACATTAAAAACAGCAAATTTTATCCTTTTAGTTATGACTTGGTAATATTCCTTCGTTCCTTCGTTCCAACTATGATTATCTTATTTTCCACTTCACAAAGTCTCTTATTAAAATCACTATTTTTTAGTTTCTAATTCTTTTAAGCGATCTTGAAAGATATCCAACCTCTTTTCAATCTTATTTACATACATATGTATTTAGCGTATTAATAATAGTACTTAACTTATTTAAATTCGTTGTCAAGTTCCTAATCAAAGGAAAAATAGAGTTAATATCAATTGGAAAATCTGACTTTTTTCCACTCTGAGATTTAGCAGGGCGGCATATTCTACTTCCAAACTGATATTTAGTAGAAGGATAATTTTTCTAGTCACTAATTACTTGATTAATACTATATGTTGCCTCTTCATTGCTTTCACTTTCAATATTTGGGTCATCGATCTCCAAGTATAAATAAATAACTGACTTCCACTGCAGTATTGCGAGCATCAGCTTAGGCCATGATGCAATTTAGATACTATTTATGATTGATTAACAAAAAAGAAAGAAATCCTCGCAACTAAGACTAATAAAGCTTTCAAACTCTAGCCATATAAGTCCAATTAAAACTTCGCACATATAAATATAACGAGAGCTCAGGACAGCACGTCCGACTAGGTTGAAGTCCAACGCAATATAATAATACAATCACTATATATATATATATATATATATATATATATATATATATATATATATATATATATATATAAATATAACTATATATATATGTGTGTAAATATATATATATATCAAAATCACTATGTATTTGAGAAAAATAATAGATAAAAATATATATATATATATATATATATATATATATATATATATATATATATACTAATATAATATCTCTATATTATAATAATAATAATAATATAATAATAATAATAATATATATATAATAGGAGTGCATAATAATAATAATATATATAATTTATAATAATAATAATAATATATATATAATAATAATAATAATAATATGTAATAATATATAATATATATATATGTAATAATAATAATATAACAATAACAATAATTATATATATATGTATATGTATTATATAGTATGTTTATATGTATATGTATAATATGTATAACTCCAATAATAATAATAATAATAACCAATAATATATATATATATATATATATATATATATATATATATATATATATATATATACCCTATATATATATATATATATATATATCCTTGGTGTTTTATATTGATTTTATACGATATTGGCGATGATGGCAATTTCCAACTATTCGTTATTGCAATTAATAACAATTTTTAGAATTGCATCTTGGGGTGAGGGGGGAAGGTTAGATGTAATTTTATTTTAATAAATACACTATTTAAATAAAACTTGGTACAGAACGCACCAACACTTTCAAACATACATAATAGGGGGGGGGAGGGAAAGAATTTTATAACACTAAAAATAGCAATACATATTCGAGCTTTCGCTTGCGATTCGCGTCAAGCCTCTTCGGGAAACAAGTATTAAAAGAGCCATCACTCCAAAGAATAGACAACAAGTGAAGAGGCTATTGGTTGGTTATTTGTTTATTTTGTAACTGTTTAAAGTATTTTGACGAAAGTATAATGGAATTTTGGATTTGGTCTAGCCTAAAATCTCCTGCAGTTCTGTTGAAATTAGGCGTATTATGGATGTAGATATATTCTATTATTTTCCTTTTTTTGTGTATGATTTGTATGTTTTAATACTGAGATATTTTGGGTATTAATGCTATGGTTTGTGTTAGTACGATGATTGGTAAGGGCAGAGTTGGTATCGTCAGTGGTAAGATCATAATTATGTTGATTCGTTCTTCTGGTGATATCATTGGTCTCCCCTATGTAAACCAGGGGGCAATTATGGCAAGGTACTTTATAGACACAATGGGTTTGGGGATTTTTTGAAACATGAGGTCTGAGGGTATGTTTTAGAGAAAAAGTGTGATTTTGGGTAAAGGAGATGGATGATGGTAAATGTTTTTTGATGTTACGGTCTAAGTGGAAAGGAAGGGGAAGGAAAGTAGAATTTGTGTTTTTTTGTTGTTGAGAAATTTGAAAGAATTTTCGTTTTGCGTTTTGGAAGGATGAATTAATAATATGGGGAGGATATTTTAACTGTGTGAAGGTGGAGAGGAGGTATTTTGTTTCTGTGTGTAAATGGTTAGGGGAGCAGATTCTCAAAGCTCTAAGGTAAAGGGATGTGAGAGTAGCTTTTTTTATATTTGTTGAATGGGAAGAATACCAGTGAATATATGAGGGTTGGGAGGAAGGTTTTCTATAAACAGCATAAGTAATTTGTGAAGAATTATTCCAGGTTAAAAGTGTTTCTAGGAATGGTAAAGAATTGAGTTTAGGGAGCTCATGTGTGAATTTTATGGAGGGATGAATGTTATTTATAAGGTTTAATATATTATTGAAATCTTTTTGCTGGGGGATGGCTATGAAAATATCATCTACGTAGCGTAGCCAAGTGGTATTTTGTAAATGGGGGTTAGGTAGAATGTGATAATGTTCGATTAATTCCATAAATATATTGGCTATGGTAGGGGAAAGGGGGGAACCCATTGATAGTCCTTGAGTTTGTTTATAGAAATTATTATTAAAAGTAAAGAAATTATGATTAAGAGTTAGCTGTATGAGTTGTTTTATGAGGGGGAACGGGTGAAATAGTGAGATATTGTGAGTAGTTAAGTAATTTTCTAGTAAATTGAGGGTATATGGGACGGGGAAGGACGTAAAAAAAGGATGCGACGTCAAAACTTAGAAATTTATGAGTGGTAGGGTTAAGTGATTGGGTTTTTTGTATAAAATGAGTGGTATTTTTGATGTGAGATGGGGAAATAAGACCTATAAGGGGTGTGAGGGTTTTTGATAACCAAGCAGATAATTTGTATGTATTGCAATTTGTGTTTGATATGATAGGTCGGAGGGGGATGTTTTGCTTGTGAGTTTTGGTTAGACCGTAGAATTTGGATATATGAGTCATGTATGCTTTGTTGTTTTTGTGAATGTCCGGATAGTTTTTTGTGATTTGTTTCAGCTGACTATTAAAGCTATCTAGAGAGTTTTTTTGTGGGTTTTTTGTAAGAGGGGTATAGGTGTTGGCATCTGTTAAGATATTTTGGCATTTGTTTATGTAATCCTGATGGTTTAATATCGCTATGTATTTCACTTATCACTTTTTGTGATAACTATGTCATGATTGTTTTGTAAATTTCGTAGGGCTTTGTAAAATATGGCTGGTAATTTTTCCTGATGATTGTGAGTTATGAGATTATTTATTAATATACCTTTAAGAATATCAAAATTGTAATCTTTATTTTTATGTTTGGTGATTTTTTCAAATTGTTCAAGGTTATTGTAAAAATGGAGGTAATCTTCGCCTTTCTCGAGGGCGAACGAAAGACCGTAGCCCAAAAGAATACGTTCCTCGTGTTTTAAATTGTAATCAGATAAATTTTTTATGATTTGAGGTGAAGATGAAATGCTCCAATGGCCTTTTTGGAATATCAAATTAAATTTTTGATTTAGTTGATGTTTTTTATTTGTAACGATTTTATCTTTTCTTTTGTGTGCTAAGTCTAATAGTTGTGTAAATTGGATTTCGTTATATGGTTGGTAAAAGTACCAATTTTGCTGAAATTTATGGAATAAATTATTGCATTGACGGAAACATGATTTGATTTCTGATTTTACCTGTTGTATTTTATTAATAAAAAATTGCTCTATGTACGTAGGTGAAAGGGTGAGAATTGTCATCTTTGAAACTAGTTGGTATTAACGTTTTCGGAATTATGAGGTTACTCAAACAATTTTTTAGGAAACTTAACTGGCATTTTTTAATGTTAGCCGCCACCCTCTTGTTGCGATATCGGAAGTAATGGCCTCTCAAAGGGTAAATTAAGTTCACACCGTTGTTATCGGGATTCATAGTTTATAATAATTAGTTAACTACTTTGTCGTAGGTTGATGATTTTATTTAGTATTTTTTTAACCCTTGGTGTTTTATATTGATTTTATACGATATTGGCGATGATGGCAATTTCCAACTATTCGTTATTGCAATTAATAACAATTTTTAGAATTGCATCTTGGGGTGAGGGGGGAAGGTTAGATGTAATTTTATTTTAATAAATACACTATTTAAATAAAACTTGGTACAGAACGCACCAACACTTTCAAACATACATAATAAGGGGGGGGAGGGAAAGAATTTTATAACACTAAAAATAGTAATACATATTCGAGCTTTCGCTTGCGATTCGCGTCAAGCCTCTTCGGGAAACAAGTATTAAAAGAGCCATCACTCCAAAGAATAGACAACAAGTGAAGAGGCTATTGGTTGGTTATTTGTTTATTTTGTAACTGTTTAAAGTATTTTGACGAAAGTATAATGGAATTTTGGATTTGGTCTAGCCTAAAATCAACATAAATCAACATAATTATGATCTTACCACTGACGAGACCAACTCTGCCCTTACCAATCATCGTACTAACACAAACCATAGCATTAATACCCAAAATATCTCAGTATTAAAATATACAAATCATACAAAAAAAAGGAAAATAATAGAATCTATCTACATCCATAATACGCCTAATTTCAACAGAACTGCAGGAGATTTTAGGCTAGACCAAATCCAAAATTCCATTATACTTTCGTCAAAATACTTTAAACAGTTACAAAATAAACAAATAACCAACCAATAGCCTCTTCACTTGTTGTCTATTCTTTGGAGTGATGGCTCTTTTAATACTTGTTTCCCGAAGAGGCTTGACGCGAATCGCAAGCGAAAGCTCGAATATGTATTACTATTTTTAGTGTTATAAAATTCTTTCCCTCCCCCCCCTTATTATGTATGTTTGAAAGTGTTGGTGCGTTCTGTACCAAGTTTTATTTAAATAGTGTATTTATTAAAATAAAATTACATCTAACCTTCCCCCCTCACCCCAAGATGCAATTCTAAAAATTGTTATGAATACAGCCAACAGATGAGTTGGAAGGCCATCATCTGTATCTGCAAATCAATACTCCGCCTGAAATTAAAATACTAAATAAAATCATCAGCTTCAGGCAAAAATGAACCCAACTGTATTATAAACTATCTCCGATAGCTGGCGATTGTGGGCTTTTTGGCTTACCACAGTCATCACTAGTTATCTGTGATGACGCGATAACGATGTAAGAGTGCCGGTTAGAGATTTCTAAATTGTTTGGCCTGGCACTCATATTCCGAAGGCGACCAGCTGCAACTATTTCAAAGATAACAATTCTCGCCGCCACCTACATTACATAAGGCACTGGTTTAAACGCAAAATACGGCAGGCTATCAGAGTATCAAGCTCGCATCAATGCGTAATTTATTCCGTAAATTTCGGCAAGAGAACCAATTTGCTTTACCAACCATACTAACAATCAATACAACTATTAGACAGCACACAGAAGGATTAAAATCGTTACAAAACATCAGCAAATCAAAAGGCTAATTTGATATTCCAAAAAGCCATTGGGCATTTCATCTTCACCTGAATCATAAGGCATCTGTTCCTGGCCCAAAAAACTTTACGGTTTACATATTCTTTGGGCTACGATACTCTAATTTAAGCCCTCGAGGAAGAACGAAGATACACTCCATTTTACAATAACGCGGTGGCAGTCACCAAACATAAAGCAAAGATTACAATTTTGATGACCTGTAAGGTACTGATAATAAAATAATCTCTCGCCAACACGATAAATCGGGAAAAGAACACCGGCCATATTGAAGCCCGGCCTAAAGAGCTGTCATGTTTATAGTTATGCAGAGGAAGTGATGAAATGTAGTGATGATAAACCATCGGGATACAGCTGCAAATATCTTAACCGGGCTGTAACACCTGCCTCTTTCACCAAAAAGGCGCCACAAAAAAACTTTCTCTGGAAACCAGGCGCAATAGTCGGCTGAAAACCGCAAAGACCTATCCCGGTTATTCACAATGAACACAAGCATACATGACTCATATCCAAATTCTACGATCTCCAAAGCTTTCACGAAACCTCACCCGGACTAATCATCGAGCACAAGCCAATGCCAGCACAAGTCATGCGCTGATTACATCAAAAACCCCTCACACCTGCTAGATATTTGTTCCCCATCTCACGCATCAAGCCGCTCATTTGCACAAACAGTCGCGGCTTTACCGCTCGTAAATTTGAAGTTTGACGTCATCCCGCGTCCGTCTGCACGCAGTTGCCGTGCCCAGCGCCGCAGTATCTCACCCGTTCCACCTCGTAAAAACAGCCATACGGCAACTTCAATCATGAACTGCTTTCATTTTTGTAATAATTTCTACTCGAGATAAATGGGTTCCACTGCAAAGCAATATAACATGGGTGTCGACATTATCACGACAAAAAGCAGCTACGCAGACTGATAGCCATCCCCCAACAAGATTCAATGTGTATTGAAACATATAAACTGCATTCATCCCCTCCCATAAATTCACACATGAGCTCCTAAGCAGTGGCTGCATTCTAGACACACTTTAACCTGGATAATTCTTCTGCTGTTCCTGAAAGCCTTTCCTCCCCAACCACTCATATAACCGCTGACCATTATTCCATTCAACAAATATATAAAAAAGCTGCTGCGTCCCTTACCTTGGAGCTTTGAGGCTCTGCTCCTAACAGACACACGAAACAAATACCTCACCTCTCCTTTCACACCGGTCCTCCTCCCCATGTGTGTAATTCATCCTTCCAAAACACAAAAACGAGAATTCTTTCAAATTTCTCAGCGCAACTAAAGGCACAGATTCTACTTTCCTCCCCTTCTTTCACTTGTTTCTGTTATCGAAAAACTTGTTACCGTCATCCATCTCCTTTACTAAAATCACCTTTCTAAAACATACCCTCCGAACACTCCGTTTTCAAAATCCCCAGGCGCCATTGTGCCTGCTGCTGTACCATATTGCCCCCTG
Organism: Trachelipus rathkii; assembly: GCA_015478945.1. NCBI lineage: Eukaryota > Metazoa > Arthropoda > Malacostraca > Isopoda > Trachelipodidae > Trachelipus > Trachelipus rathkii. The sequence goes on from JABUQX010145295.1 coordinate 42,823, forward strand.
ATTTAGCAGGAGACCAACGATATCACCAGAGGCTGAATCCCAGCATTCGATCTTACCAGGCAGCTTCTGCCCGCCTGTCATCGTACTGGCCTGACCATGGCGTTAGCTGCCCAAAAGGCTGTCTCGGTAATCCAAAATATGCAAATCATACGAAAGGAAAATGTAAGTCTGCGCTCCGTAATACGCCTATTCAACGAGAACTGCCGAAGAACACGGGCGCTGAACCAATCAAAAGGGCTACTCGTCAAGGCTGTTGATTACAAGGTAAACAAAATATTTCAACCAGCAACCTCTTCGCTAACGTCTTGTGCTTTGGGTGATGGCCTGCTGCTACTTTGTTTTCCCAGAAGGCACGACGCGAATCTGGCAAGCATTACTATTTTTAGTGTTATCAAAAATTGCTCCACCTCCCCGGCCATAATGTGTTCCGAGTGTTGACCGTTCAGCTACGCAGTTTTATTTAAATAGTGTATTTATTAAAATAAAATTACATCTAACCTTTCCCCCCCCTCACCCCAAGATGCAATTTTTAAAAATTGTTATTAATTGTAATAACGAATAGTTGGAAATTGCCATCATCGCCAATATCGTATAAAATCAATATAAAACACCAAGGGTTAAAAAAATACTAAATAAAATCATCAACCTACGACAAAGTAGTTAGCTAATTATTATAAACTATGAATCCCGATAACAACGGTGTGAACTTAATTTACCCTTTGAGAGGCCATTACTTCCGATATCGTAACAAGATGGTGGCGGCTAACATTAAAAAATGCCAGTTAAGTTTCCTAAAAAATTGTTTGAGTAACCTCATAATTCCGAAAACGTTAATACCAACTAGTTTCAAAGATAACAATTCTCACCCTTTCACCTACGTACATAGAGCAATTTTAAATAATAAAATACAACAGGTAAAATCAGAAATCAAATCATGTTTCCGTCAATGCAATAATTTATTCCGTAAATTTCAGCAAAATTGGTACTTTTACCAACCATATAACGAAATCCAATTTACACAACTATTAGACTTAGCACACAAAAGAAAAGATAAAATCGTTACAAATAAAAAACATCAACTAAATCAAAAATTTAATTTGATATTCCAAAAAAGCCATTGGAGCATTTCATCTTCACCTCAAATCATAAAAAATTTATCTGATTACAATTTAAAACACGAGGAACGTATTCTTTTGGGCTACGGTCTTTCGTTCGCCCTCGAGAAGGGCGAAGATTACCTCCATTTTTACAATAACCTTGAACAATTTGAAAAAATCACCAAACATAAAAATAAAGATTACAATTTTGATATTCTTAAAGGTATATTAATAAATAATCTCATAACTCACAATCATCAGGAAAAATTACCAGCCATATTTTACAAAGCCCTACGAAATTTACAAAACAATCATGACATAGTTATCACAAGAAGTGATAAGGGAAATAACATAGTGATATTAAACCATCAGGATTACATAAACAAATGCCAAAATATCTTAACAGATGCCAACACCTATACCCCTCTCACCAAAAAAACAAAAAAAAACTCTCTAGATAGCTTTAATAGTCAGCTGAAACAAATCACAAAAAACTATCTGGGCATTCACAAAATGCATACATGACTCATATATCCCAATTCTACGGTCTCCCCAAAACTCACAAGCAAAACATCCCCCTCAGACCTATCATATCAAACACAAATTGCAATACATACAAATTATCTGCTTGGTTATCAAAAACCCTCACACCCCTTATAGGTCTTATTTCCCCATCTCACATCAAAAATACCACTCATTTTATACAAAAAACCCAATCACTTAACCCTACCACCCACAAATTTCTAAGTTTTGACGTCGCATCCCTTTTTACGTCCGTCCCTGTCCCCTATACCCTTAATTTACTAGAAAATTACTTAACTACTCACAATATCTCACTAACCTACCCGTTCCCCCTCATAAAACAACTCATACAGCTAACTCTCAATCATAATTTCTTTACTTTTAATAATAATTTCTATAAACAAACTCAAGGACTATCAATGGGTTCCCCTCTTTCCCCTACCATAGCCAATATATTTATGGAATTAATCGAACACTATCACATTCTACCTAACCCCCATTTACAAAACACCACTTGGCTACGCTACGTAGATGATATTTTCATAGCCATCCCCCAACAAAAAGATTTCAATAATATATTAAACCTTATAAATAACATACATCCCTCCATAAAATTCACACATGAACTCCCTAGACACAATTCTTTATCATTCCTAGACACACTTCTAACCTGGAATAACTCTTCACAAATTACTTATGCTGTTTATAGAAAACCTTCCTCCCAACCCTCATATATTCACTGGTATTCTTCCCATTCAACAAATATAAAAAAAGCTACTCTCACATCCCTTTACCTTAGAGCTTTGAGAATCTGCTCCCCTAACCATTTACCCACAGAAACAAAATACCTCCTCTCCACCTTCACACAGTTAAAATATCCTCCCCATATTATTAATTCATCCTTCCAAAACGCAAAACGAAAATTCTTTCAAATTTCTCAACAACAAAAAAACACAAATTCTACTTTCCTTCCCCTTCCTTTCCACTTAGACCGTAACATCAAAAAACATTTACCATCATCCATCTCCTTTACCCAAAATCACACTTTTTCTCTAAAACATACCCTCAGACCTCCCGTTTCAAAAAATCCCCAAACCCATTGTGTCTATAAAGTACCTTGCCATAATTGCCCCCTGGTTTACATAGGGGAGACCAATGATATCACCAGAAGAACGAATCAACATAATTATGATCTTACCACTGACGAGACCAACTCTGCCCTTACCAATCATCGTACTAACACAAACCATAGCATTAATACCCAAAATATCTCAGTATTAAAATATACAAATCATACAAAAAAAAGGAAAATAATAGAATCTATCTACATCCATAATACGCCTAATTTCAACAGAACTGCAGGAGATTTTAGGCTAGACCAAATCCAAAATTCCATTATACTTTCGTCAAAATACTTTAAACAGTTACAAAATAAACAAATAACCAACCAATAGCCTCTTCACTTGTTGCCTATTCTTTGGAGTGATGGCTCTTTTAATATTTGTTTCCCGAAGAGGCTTGACGCGAATCGCAAGCGAAAGCTCGAATATGTATTACTATTTTTAGTGTTATAAAATTCTTTCCCTCCCCCCCCCTTATTTTTTATTTTTGAAAGTGTTGGTGCGTTCTGTTCCAAGTTTTTTTTAAATAGTGTATTTATTAAAATAAAATTACATCTAACCTTCCCCCCTCACCCCAAGATGCAATTCTAAAAATTGTTATTAATTGCAATAACGAATAGTTGGAAATTGCCATCATCGCCAATATCGTATAAAATCAATATAAAACACCAAGGGTTAAAAAAATACTAAATAAAATCATCAACCTACGACAAAGTAGTTAACTAATTATTATAAACTATGAATCCCGATAACAACGGTGTGAACTTAATTTACCCTTTGAGAGGCCATTACTTCCGATATCGTAACAAGATGGTGGCGGCTAACATTAAAAAATGCCAGTTAAGTTTCCTAAAAAATTGTTTGAGTAACCTCATAATTCCGAAAACGTTAATACCAACTAGTTTCAAAGATAACAATTCTCACCCTTTCACCTACGTACATAGAGCAATTTTAAACAATAAAATACAACATGAAAATGGACATCAAATTCGGAATTATCAGCCGATTTTGACCCTATAAACACCAAATTGTAGCTTTTTTGGCCTCTAAAACGTTGTTTTCCGGTGTTTTTCTGTGTCTGTAGTCATTCTTTCAAAATTTTCAATTTTTCAAAACCCATGTTTTGACATTTTTCGTATCAACTTCCAGAATTTTTTTCGAAATGACTTCAAACTTGAAGTATGCATAGATGGGTCCATTACCTACAAAATGCACGAAGTATTTTCGATTTTTGAGTTTTGTGCTCAGCGTTGTCCAATTTCCAAACCCACTTTTTTTGGATTTTGAAATGAAAAATTGCGATAATTTTTTATCTGTTTGGGCGAAGTGGATGAAATTTTCAGGGCATATGTAGTCGAGGGAGAGGCACATTTTTTACTTAGATAATTTCTTTGTATATGCAGTAGTTTTGGATTTGTTCTTGGAACAAATTTTCAACAAAATATTTTTTGGAAATTTTAAAATTTTTTTTTGAGTATACAAAAAAATTATCTAAGTAAAAAGATGTATCTTGCCCGACTATACAAGCCCTGAAAATTTGATGTTGATCGGATAAGTAGAAAAAAAATATCTCAATATTTCACTTTTCTAAAACGAATAAGTTTTGTCAATTGAAATATTGAGGATATTTTTCTACTGCATCAATCCAACATCAGAGTTGAGCTTGGACGACTGCTACTGGGCTATTTTTTGTATACTCAAAAAAGAGGCCCTAAAAAAGTGCCCTCCCCCAAAATGCATTGTTCGAAAATCAAAACAATGTATACGAAATCTAGTAAAATGTCTTATCCAAAGACTACGTAACCCCTAAAATTTTATCGCAGGCGAATAAAATTATCGCGGTACTAATTTCAAAATCAAAAAAAAGTGGTTGAATTGGTGGCACTATGAATCCCGATAACAACGGTGTGAACTTAATTTACCCTTTGAGAGGCCATTACTTCCGATATCGCAACAAGATGGTGGCGGCTAACATTAAAAAATGCCAGTTAAGTTTCCTAAAAAATTGTTTGAGTAACCTCATAATTCCGAAAACGTTAATACCAACTAGTTTCAAAGATAACAATTCTCACCCTTTCACCTACGTACATAGAGCAATTTTAAATAATAAAATACAACAGGTAAAATCAGAAATCAAATCATGTTTCCGTCAATGCAATAATTTATTCCAGTAAATTTCAGCAAAATTGGTACTTTTACCAACCATATAACGAAATCCAATTTACACAACTATTAGACTTAGCACACAAAAGAAAAGATAAAATCGTTACAAATAAAAAACATCAACTAAATCAAAAATTTAATTTGATATTCCAAAAAAGCCATTGGAGCATTTCATCTTCACCTCAAATCATAAAAAATTTATCTGATTACAATTTAAAACACGAGGAACGTATTCTTTTGGGCTACGGTCTTTCGTTCGCCCTCGAGAAGGGCGAAGATTACCTCCATTTTTACAATAACCTTGAACAATTTGAAAAAATCACCAAACATAAAAATAAAGATTACAATTTTGATATTCTTAAAGGTATATTAATAAATAATCTCATAACTCACAATCATCAGGAAAAATTACCAGCCATATTTTACAAAGCCCTACGAAATTTACAAAACAATCATGACATAGTTATCACAAGAAGTGATAAGGGAAATAACATAGTGATATTAAACCATCAGGATTACATAAACAAATGCCAAAATATCTTAACAGATGCCAACACCTATACCCCTCTCCCAAAAAACCCACAAAAAAACTCTCTAGATAGATTTAATAGTCAGCTGAAACAAATCACAAAAAACTATCCGGACATTCACAATGACAACAAAGCATACATGACTCATATATCCAAATTCTACGGTCTCCCCAAAACTCACAAGCAAAATATCCCCCTCAGACCTATCATATCAAACACAAATTGCAATACATACAAATTATCTGCTTGGTTATCAAAAACCCTCACACCCCTTATAGGTCTTATTTCCCCATCTCACATCAAAAATACCACTCATTTTATACAAAAAACCCAATCACTTAACCCTACCACTCATAAATTTCTAAGTTTTGACGTCGCATCCCTTTTTACGTCCGTCCCCGTCCCCTATACCCTTAATTTACTAGAAAATTACTTAACTACTCACAATATCTCACTAACCCACCCGTTCCCCCTCATAAAACAACTCATACAGCTAACTCTCAATCATAATTTCTTTATTTTTAATAATAATTTCTATAAACAAACTCAGGGACTATCAATGGGTTCCCCCCTTTCCCCTACCATAGCCAATATATTTATGGAATTAATCGAACATTATCACATTCTACCTAACCCCCATTTACAAAATACCACTTGGCTACGCTACGTAGATGATATTTTCATAGCCATCCCCCAACAAAAAGATTTCAATAATATATTAAACCTTATAAATAACATTCATCCCTCCATAAAATTCACACATGAACTCCCTAAACTCAATTCTTTACCATTCCTAGACACACTTTTAACCTGGAATAATTCTTCACAAATTACTTATGCTGTTTATAGAAAACCTTCCTCCCAACCCTCATATATTCACTGGTATTCTTCCCATTCAACAAATATAAAAAAAGCTACTCTCACATCCCTTTACCTTAGAGCTTTGAGAATCTGCTCCCCTAACCATTTACACACAGAAACAAAATACCTCCTCTCCACCTTCACACAGTTAAAATATCCTCCCCATATTATTAATTCATCCTTCCAAAACGCAAAACGAAAATTCTTTCAAATTTCTCAACAACAAAAAAAAACACAAATTCTACTTTCCTTCCCCTTCCTTTCCACTTAGACCGTAACATCAAAAAACATTTACCATCATCCATCTCCTTTACCCAAAATCACACTTTTTCTCTAAAACATACCCTCAGACCTCCCGTTTCAAAAAATCCCCAAACCCATTGTGTCTATAAAGTACCTTGCCATAATTGCCCCCTGGTTTACATAGGGGAGACCAATGATATCACCAGAAGAACGAATCAACATAATTATGATCTTACCACTGACGAGACCAACTCTGCCCTTACCAATCATCGTACTAACACAAACCATAGCATTAATACCCAAAATATCTCAGTATTAAAATATACAAATCATACAAAAAAAAGGAAAATAATAGAATCTATCTACATCCATAATACGCCTAATTTCAACAGAACTGCAGGAGATTTTAGGCTAGACCAAATCCAAAATTCCATTATACTTTCGTCAAAATACTTTAAACAGTTACAAAATAAACAAATAACCAACCAATAGCCTCTTCACTTGTTGTCTATTCTTTGGAGTGATGGCTCTTTTAATACTTGTTTCCCGAAGAGGCTTGACGCGAATCGCAAGCGAAAGCTCGAATATGTATTACTATTTTTAGTGTTATAAAATTCTTTCCCTCCCCCCCCTTATTATGTATGTTTGAAAGTGTTGGTGCGTTCTGTACCAAGTTTTATTTAAATAGTGTATTTATTAAAATAAAATTACATCTAACCTTCCCCCCTCACCCCAAGATGCAATTCTAAAAATTGTTATTAATTGCAATAACGAATAGTTGGAAATTGCCATCATCGCCAATATCGTATAAAATCAATATAAAACACCAAGGGTTAAAAAAAAAAAAAAAAAATACTAAATAAAATCATCAACCTACGACAAAGTAGTTAACTAATTATTATTATTATATATATATATATATATATATATATATGTATATATATATATATATATATATATATATATATATATACTTCATCTACAACAATATATATGTATCTATATATATATATGTATATATATATATCTATATATATAATATATATATAATAATAATATATATATATATGTAATAACCCTAACTACTTAATAATAATAATAACATATATGCTTTTTATATACTCTTCTCTTCGAACCAACTTATAGTAACTGTACATATGTATATATATATCTAATAACAATATATATATATATATAACATACTCTTTCTCTATATATATATATATATAATAGGGAAAGACTATATATATATTTATTTATAATTATATATATATATACTCTATCTGTGGATAATGGGTATATATAGCTTTGGTGAGGCGTGTATAACTGTATATATATATATATATATATATATATATATATATAGTTAATAAATGAGTCGTAAAACACACGAGGTCACACAAGATTGGCGCTCAAGACCAATTTACAAAACTCGAGCAGAAGATACTTCTACTTTTCCAACCTTTTATCTTTTTCACTCTTTCTTTATTACTTTATTTCTTATTTTTATATTATTTTTATTTCTTTTTATTTACTTCTTTATATATTGTTTACTCCTTTAATTGAAAATATAGTGTTAAATTGATATGTATTAAATTAAAATTGTTATATATATATATATATATATATATATATATATATATATATAATAATAATATATATATATATATATATATATATATATATATATATATATATATATATATATATATATATATATATATTTCTTCTTATATATATATATATATATTTATATATATATATATAATAATAATATAACATATATATATATATATATATATATATATATATAATATATATATATATATATATATATAGTATGTAATAATAATAACAATAATAATATATATATGGCATATATATGTATATATAATAATAATAATATATATATTTATATATAATAATAATAATATATATAACTAATATATAATAATAATAATATATATATATAATAATAATAATAATAATAATAATAATAATAATATATATTTATGTAATAATATAATAATAATATGTAATAATACTCTAATAATAATAATATATATAATATATAGCATAATATAACATATGTAATAATAATATATGTATATATATGTAATAATAATAATATATGTTCTTATAATAATAATAATAATATATATATGTAATAATAATATATAATAATAACAACTAATATATATATATGTATATAACCAATAATATATAATAATAATAATATATATGTTTGTTATATATGTTATATGATATGTATTAAATTAAATTGTTATATATATATATATATATATATATATATATATATATATATATATATATATATATATATTTATATATATTTTCTATATATATATATATATATATATATTTATAAGTGTAAGAAAATTGATTTGTTGAAATTTCATTTATCTGCTAATTGTTAGAAAGACAATAAAGATATCTATCTAGTTAATTAATTTATATGTCTTAGTTAAATACACTCGGTGAATATTACTTTAAATACATGATTCATGTGTGAATACAAAGCGGTGTGAATAAATAAAATTAGTCTTACCTTAGAATGAAGAAGCATTACTCTGCAGATCAAATAAAGGCGAAGGAACATAGGTAAAGATAAAGTGACATCTATAGGAACCCATTTCTCGTATAAAATACATCTTTGTTAGACAATTTTGTTGTCCATTTAAAATAGTATTCACACAATTGGATGGACGGCGCAGATAACAAGCTCGGTGGTGATTTGTGGATTCTCTGCCAAGTCATCGCTATTCTCCAGTCATCTGCAATTGTCTATCATAAATAGCTGAAAATTTGAATGACCAAAATTAGGTATATACCTTCATACGAATTAAGATTACATCAAAATGCTATTCTTAATATTGTAATATGTTATCTGAAGCTACTAAACGATTAACATACAGTTGAAGCTCGTGCACGCATATACACACAAACATACATACACATTAATACATAAATACATGCCTACATACATACATACGAGTAGGTTGGAAAAAAACATGTTTTTAAAAAAAAAAAAAAACCAATGATTTTTTCAAAACAAATAAACCAATGGTTTTTTCTTGGGGGGGGGTTTATGCTATATTGATGGTTTTAATGTAATTTTTAATGGTTTTAATAGATTTTAAAGGCAAAAATCACTACTGGAAACTGTTACACACATGTGCTAACACATATTTTAAAATTCCTTAATAAATTTCTTTAGATTCTTAAATTTCAAATTTTCTTGATAACTGTAAACTGGTATAAAATTATTATTATTTTTTGAGTTTTAATAAACTTATAAAGTAAAAAATAAGAGGGTATATTACAATATATAAATTCTATCTGAAAAAAAGGTTTTACTTTATTATTTTACCAAAAAAGAAAATTATTATATTTGCAATGCACCCAAAAATATAATTAATGACCAATTGCGATATGACGACAATGTCACTTTATATTTGAACTCTCTCTTTAAAGGATGACAGATAATAATGACGCCCAAAGAAAATCCGCTGCGCTACTATGCCACATTTCTCACAAATCCTCACACTCCACATATGAGTTTTATTATAAACTTTTAAAATGTGGCATCAATGGGTAGAAAATGAATTCCCAAGAGCTCGAAACAAGAATCATGTTTAAACATGTTATATATATCAAAAAATATATATATATATATATATAATAAATTAACAAATATATATATATATATATATATATATATATATATATATATATATATATATATATAATATATATGCTCTATAATATATATATATATATATATATATATATTATAATCATTCTCACAATAATATAAAATTCACAGAAAATTTTTTATTGCCTTTCTTGCTCTTCGATTGAAAAATTGAGAAAACCATATCAACATGCTAAAAAACCATAAATAAATATTTTTAAATATTTTATGCATAGTTTTTATGGTTAAACCATTGGTTTTTTTATGTGCTTTAAACCAATGGTTTAAACCAAATGGTTTACCATCCACCCTACATACAGTATATACATATAAGCTAAATTTAATAAACTTGTTTTATACTTAAATAAATTATTGGTTTGCAGACACTTATCTGTAAATCAGGAGTACGTTGTTATAAAAATGTAATTTCAAACTTTATATTTTGCTTAATATTCCAACCACTCACAGGACTAGGGATACAGGGAAGAGCTCACCCGTGTATAATGCATCAGAGGCTTTGGGTAGGAAGAAATTAATTCCATCTTGTTACAAGAACGATCTGTCTACGAGGTGGAAAAGTTCTGCCTCACGTACCCCAGACCAGTGAGCTATTGGAAGAATTGTTTAAATTTAATACTCTTAATCAAATTTACCACAACGTGATTTATTGTAAAAATTGACGGTAAATATATTAAATTTGTTTAAATATAAAAAGAAAATTAGGTTTTCATGAACTTTATGGTACGTGAAATGTTTCAAATGAACTACAATGAAGAAAGACCAAAGAATTCGATCTTAAAAATGGCCCACCGAAAAAGAGTTAATAGAGTCTTCAAAGTTCATATTTATAACATTTGCCTACGGTGTTATAAATTATATCCAGCCAATTTTCATGAAACTTATGGGAAATTGAAGTGAAATTGCTTGTAAAGAAGAAAAAGAGTAAAAATGACTCTAGAAATGAAAGTAATTTCAAAAAAAATTTGAGATGTTTTAGTGAAATGTAAACCTCAACAGATGAAATATACCTCGCTTTGATGATGTTAAAATAAAAGAATTTTAGTATTCCACGTCCGTTTACGTTTGACATCCCGGAAGTGTCTTTAAAGACGACTCGTTCCTTAAGGGGACGTTGCGCGTAGCAAAGAGAAACGACGAATCGCTTCTCCTTTCGTCCAACGACGAATCGAGTGAATCAATTTCCTGCCACCCCTCTCTCTCTTACTACGATAATGTGGTCATGCAAAATATCGGGGAAGATAATAGAGGTAAAGATAACGACGAGTATTTAGTTTATTTATTTTTATATATATATATATATATATATATATATATATATATATATATATATATATATATATATATACTATATATATATATATATATATATATATATATATATA
>JABUQX010145296.1:2500-5000 GCA_015478945.1 Trachelipus rathkii
TAATATAATAATAATATATGTTTGTATAATAATAAGAAATATAATAATAATATATATATATATATATATATATATATATATATATATATATATATATGCTGCTCTTTCTTATATATATATATATATATATATATATATATAATATAGTTAATGGTACATTAATTTTATAAACTCTCTACATTTTTAAAATACGAATATCATTAAGATGCACTTCACAAAACCATTTGATGTCCCATTCTATTTTCAAATATATATACATATATATATATATATATATATATATATATATATATATATATATATATATATATATATATATATATATCATATACAATAACTATAATAATAATAATTTGTAATAATAATAACATGTAAGAAAAAATTATAAATAAATATATATAATAATATGTATTTTTAATAATAATAATAATAATAATATGTAATAATAATAATAATCAAAATCAATATGTATATAATAATAATAATAATATATATAATGTAATAATATATATGTAATATAATAATAATAATAATAATAATAATAATAATGTTAATAATAATATAAGCGATGAAGGAGAATAAAAAGGAATAATAATAATAATAATAATAATAATAATAATAATAATAATAATAATAATAATAATAATATATATGTATATATATAATATATATACAATATATGTAATATATGTATATATAATAATAATATATAATATATAATAATAATATATATATATATATATATATATATATATATATATAACTCTCTTTATATATAAATATATAAAAATATATATATATATATATATATATATATATATATATATATATATATATATATATATATATATATATATATATATATATATATATATATATATATATATATATTTTTTTGTTATGCTATTAAATATGGGAAATAAGATCCTGAGCTTCACACGTCAATACGGATAAATTTATTATTTATGTTGAAGGATTGGAGAAACTTTTTATTTAAAATCGATGAATTTAAAAATACAATTTTATTTGAAAATGATTTAGTTAAGATTTTTATTTTAAAATATTTTTAAGAACAATTTTAATTTAGAAAATAAAATTGTCTTATGGGAAAAAAGATTCATAAAATAACTCTACACTCAGCATCTTGGATACGGGGAAAAGTTATAAATGGAAATAAATTAGTTATTACCTGGTTCCATTCTCGATTCTATAATTGGTTCTACGTTTGGTTCAGCCATTGGTTCTATCTCAAGTAAACAAATATTTACGAGAATCTTTCTAATTACTGAATATTACATTATTGAAGACTTCGCTGATATTTTGTGTTTAAAGAAGTCCTGATTCCAAAGCTCTACTGCAATAGTGTGAAGAATCCAGGTTTGGCAATTATCGATTGGATTAGAGGATAATTGAAGATTATAGTTCCCTTTTTACGAGGAGCAGAAAGTTTCGTAACTATTCAGAAGGAATTGGAGAAAGAATAGATAGTAACCAGAGCGAAGCCTATTAGAACAATTAGAAGAGAAGCCATCCGACTTTGAGAAACTTGTTTGGAACTATTTGAAGGAAAGTTTGGTTATATCAAGAACGACTTTCATTTGGGTTGAAGAACTATTACTTATTGGAAGAGGTTTATTTACTGAAAGTAAAGGATCATTGATATATTGAGGAGTCCATCCGCGACTCAGGAATAATTTAAAGATCAGAAGACTTCGTAGGTTTCACTACACTTTGTATCTGAGAGAGTGGAAACTCACATCGTGAATCATACCCTAGACATTTTATTCAACTTATACTGTTATACATTGTGTTATTTAATAAACGAACCACGGGAATTGTCACGCTGTTAATAATAGAATCCCCCATCTTGTGACATATATATATATATATATATATATACATATATATATATAACAACTATATATATATATATATATGCTGCTAATATATATGTATATATATACATATATATTTGTCGCCCCTGATTACCTTATCGAAGTAGTTCGCCACAATCGTCGACCGCCCAGAGATCTGATAATTTCAGACCATTGAAATGGTTCTAACGTCCCCCAAGGCAGGGAAATCTATTATGAGATGCTCTGTGTTGTCGATAGTTTGGGAAAGGAATATTTGACAATTGGAGTAGGGATTTTAGAAATAATCAAATTTGTATTCCTGAAGGAAGAAGTTTTACCCAGAATGGAGCCGTAAAAGAATTACCCGTGTTTACCGGTCCAAAGTTTGTTCACTACTGGGGAGTTTCTGTTGGAAGTGTTTGGAAGTACGGTAGTGTTTGGGTATGTGACGATAGTTTCTGGGTTGGTTATCAGTTGCGTGTGAATATATTTAATGATATGAGTGTCAGATGGTGGTGAAGGCAGATTATTGTATATAGTAGGAAAGTATTTTGCTGTAGCTTTTTTATTTCCTATGTTTAGAGGGAGTTGAGTGCAGTGTTTGATATAGGGAATGATCTGCTGATAATTGTGATCTGCTAAAG